>CAUYSK010070391.1:0-13271 GCA_963575035.1 Avahi laniger | reverse complement strand
TGTCCGATTAATTTCTTTCTATTTTTTGGTAGAGACGGGGTCTCGCTCTTGCTCAGGCTGAGCACCCCATTTTTATTGAGAATCACTACCCTAGTATTCATTGATTCCTTCAATTAGCAAGTATTTATTAAGTCCCTTTCTTAGACATTAAGTGCCAAATTGAATTGTGACCAAGAGGATTATTGCATAGTTATTAAGAATGATTTGGGGTTGGGCGTGATGGCTCACGCCTGTAATCCTAACACTCTGGCCGGCTAAAGTAGGAGGATCGCTTGAGGCCAGGAGTTCAAGACCAGCCTGAGCAAGAGTGAGACCCTGTTTCCACAAAAAAAAAAAAAAAACTAGAAAAATTAACTGGGCATGGTGGTATGTACCGGTGGTCCCAGCTACTGGTGAGGCTGAGGAAGGAGGATCCCTGGAGCTCAGGAGTTGGAGGTTACAGTGAGCTGTAATGAAGCCACTATACTCTAGCCTGGGCAACAGAGTAAGACCCTGTCTAAAAAAAAAAAGAGTGATTTGGATCTAAAATGCATGGGTTTGAATTCCAGATTTTTCCCTTGCTAGCTAAGTGACCTTGTGCAAATTACTTAATCTCTCTGTGCCTTAGTTTTCTCATCTGCAAGTTGTGAATCTTAACAGTATATATTTTAAAGAGTTGTGGAAAGGATTATATGAGTTGTTTTTTTGGTTTTTTGTTTTTGAGACATGGTCTTACACAAGCAGCACAACAGAACTTAGATATGGGTTCAGATTTTCTTGTTTTGAAAGGCAAAAAGCAGAAATTTAAAAATGAGTATGTATAATTGCTAAGCATAGAGTAGATAATAAATGTTGATTCTCCTAAATTAAATTTAACAAGTGGATCACTGTTAGCCCAAAGTATGTCATTGTGAAATTTTAAAAAGATGCTTCTTTCAGGTAGATATAGTCCCGTGAATACACTGGGGAGTAAAGGTTGGATTTTAGCCACCGCTTAGACACTTGGCCTAGAGCTCTTGTGCAGAAAGCAATCTGTTCAATGGTGCAGTGATTCTGAATACAATATTCATTTGCTCCTCTTTTCAAATTCTTTGTAGATACTGAATTGTATAAAGCGCTGGGACTGTACCACATGTCATAGCCACCATTTTTTTTTTTAAGAGACCGAGTCTTGATCTGTCACCCAGACTGGAATGCAGTGGCATGATCATAGCTCACCGTAACCTCAGACTCCTGGCCTCAAGTGATCTTCCTGCCTCCGCCTCCCAAGTAGTGGGACTATAGGTGTGTGCCACCATGCTTGGCTAATTAAAAAAAAAATTTTGGTAGAGATAGAGTCTCACTATGTTGCTCAGGCTGGCCTTGAACTCCTGGCCTCAAGCAATCCTCCTGCCTTGGCCTCCCAAAGTGCTGGAATTATAGGCATGAGCCCTGTGCCTGGCCAAATCAGAATTCTTAGATTTTGTTCTTTATCAATAGTTCTAATTATTAAAATATTCATAATTGTTTTACATATATCATTTTTTAATATACTTTACTCCATATTGGCATCATCATTTTTCATTTTGTTTTTTATTTAATTTTTATACTTTTTACTTTGAGAATTGTAGATTCACATGCAGTTTTAAGAAATAATAGTGAGGATCCATATACCTTTCATCCAATTTCCTTGAATAACATCTTGTTACTATTGTACAGTAACACAACTAGGAAATTGACATTGATACAATCCTCTGACCTTACTCAGATTTCATCAGTTTCACATCCACTCATTTGTGTGTGTATATCTGTGTGTATTGAGTTCTATACAGTTTTATTATTAATACATGTGTAGATTGATGTGACCACCACAGTCAAGGTCTACAACAGTCCCTTTGCAAGGCTCCCTTGTGTTACCCTTTTACAGCCATAGCTGCGTTCCCTGGCCAACCCCTGTGACCACTAATCTCCTCTGTCTCTAAAATTTTGTCATTCGAGAATGTTATATAAATAAAATCATATAATGTATAACCTTTTGCCATTGGCATTTTTCATTTAGCATGATTCCTTTCAGTCATCCAAGTTGGTGCATGTGTCAGTAGATCATGAAAGTACCGCAGTTGTTTAACCATTCATTCATTGACAGACATTTGGGTTGTTTCCGTGTTTTGGCTATTATGAATAACTCTGTTAGGAACGTTTGTGTACAGGTTTTGTGTGAACGTAAGTTTTCATTTCTCTGGGATAAATGCCCCAAGAATGTAATTGTAAGAGTTGTATGGTAAGCACATGTTTAGTTTTGTAGGAAACTGCCATCCATACTTTCTTCCAGGGTAGCTATACTATTTTACATTCCTATCAGCAAAGTATAAGTGATCCAGTTTCTCTGCATCCTTGCCAACATTTGGTATTATCACTATTCTTAATTTTACCCATTCTGATTGGTATAGAGAGCATAATCAGTTTTGATAAAACCCAAAATCTAGGGATTTTTTGGACAAGTATCACTAGTCTTTCTCATTTTAAGAAAACCAGAACTGACTTCTTACATGTGTCTTCAGGTTCTCGTAGAATGAGACCTTTGGTGACATATCAATTTGACTCAGCAATTGGCCCCAAATAGTATCAGCTTTTTGAATATTACCATCAATACTATTCACAAACTAGAGCCATCTTCATGTTATATTTCCAAAGGCACTGTTATGTACATAATAGGTACCCAATCTGTGTTTGTAGAATGAATGTATATTAAAGAATGGATGGGCTCATCTGTGAACATAGACAGCAATTGTAAGGATATCATGGTAAAGTTCAACTGTGTAGGAAGGATGGTTGTAAAGGATGGTTGTAGAGGCTGAGAGAATGGGCCTTATAAGACAAAAGGAAATTGACCTTTTTCCCTCTTTCTGGAGAGGAAATTTAAGTCTTCAAAGTTTCTCTGAACAGGTTTTGTAATTTTCAGCATAGAGATCTTAAGCATTATTTGTTAGATTTATTCCTAGGTATTATAGGATACTTTTTACTATTTGATGACTTTTGATAGTATTGTATATGGCATTTTAAAATCTTAATTTAATAATTGTTGATAGTTTAGAGCAGTAGAATTTTTTGTGTATTCTTGTATTTAACACCCTTGATAAATAGTTCTAATTGTAGATTCTTTTGAATTTTCTACTTATGCTATTGTGTCATCAGTAGAGTTTTACTTTCTCCTTTCCAGTCTTTCATCCTTTTATCTTATTTTCCTTTTCTTGCCTTATTACCCTAGCTTGAACTTCCAGTACAGTTTTGAGAGAAGTGGAGATAGCGGGCCACCCTTGTCTCATTTTTGATCTCCAGTGGAAAGTGTTCAATATTTTCCTTTAAGTATATTGTTGACTGTTTTTTAGGTTTATTAAAGGTACCTCTTATCTTTAATAAGAAAAAGAGAAGTTTCTTTTTTTCCTAGTTTACTTCGTATTGAATTTTATCCCATGCTTTTTCTGCATTTATTGAGATAATCATATGGTTTTTCTCATTATTCTGTTAGTGTGGTGAATTATACTGATTGATTTTTTAATGTTAAATCAGCCTTAAATTCTTGGAATAAATTTTACTTGGTTATGACATATCCTCTTCATATAACTTTGATTTGATTTACTAAGATTTTATTTAGAATTTTTGTGCCTGTGTTTATAAGGGATATTAATCTATAATTATTTTTAATGTCCTTATCAGGTTTTGATACCAGGATTATATTATACTAGTTTCTGTAAATAAGTTTCTTTATTCTCTAAAAGTGTTTGCGTAGGATAGGTATTATCTCTTTCTTAAATGTTTGCAGGAATTTACCAGTGAAACCATCTAGTATTCTTAAGTTTTTTACACAATATTTAAATTTATATTTTTCTATCCATATTAATCACTTTCTTTATCCTTCTTCTGAACAAGACAGACTTTAACCTTCTTCTGCTTTTCCTTCTCCTAACCCCTCTTCCTACCTAATCAACAATTATTCCTGTTGATATCAATGTAGTTTTGAATGTTAGTAAGGTTTTGTGTTTTTTTTCTTCCCAATCAGTGCTTATGTAGACTTACAGATTTTACTGGTTTTTCTGCTTATTCTTTTCTTATGCTTTGTTTGTTATTCTTGGATTAAATTTTATTTCAGATATATATTTTTGAGTAATTCTTTTTTGAGAAGTCTGAGGGAAACAAACTTTTTAGGTCCTTGCACATCCAAGGATCTTGTTCACTCTCCTTCTTGGACAAGAGTTTGAGTAGGTATAAAAGTCTATATTTAAAAGTATATCCAGTTGTCCCCAGGACCATTTGTTGAAAAGGCTATTTATTCCCTGCTGAATAGTCTTGTTACCCTTCTCAAAAATCAATTGACTATAGATGTTTTTGGGTTTACTTCTGGACTCTCTGTTCATTCCATTGATCTGCATGTCCATCCTTATGCCAATACCACAGTATTTTGAATACTGTATCTTTTTAGTAAGTTTTGAAATCAGGAAGTATGAGTCTTCCAACTTACACTTCTTTTTCAAGATTGTTTTGGTATTCTGGGTTCCTTGCATTTCCATATGAAGTTTAGGATTAAGCTTGACCATTTCTGAAAAACAAACAAACAAGGCAGTCGAAATTTTGATAGGGATTCCTCAATTCTCTTTTGGACCTCAGCTTTTTAAAAATGTATGCTTTTCTACTTTTTAAGATTTGGGTCTTGATTTTATGCTCATTCGTCTTTATTTGAGTGTCCTTGTTAGCCTTCCTGTGAATGTTACATCTGTTTATTGCAGTGGGTCTCCACCAATTGTGGGTAGGGATGGAATGTACACTGAGATGAAGTGTACCAGTCCCTATTCTTCTTCAGTGTGACTGTTCCCTCTTCTGTCCGAGTGTTAATATCCACACAGGTCTCTGTCCTGTCTCTCTGATCCAAGTATTCATACTTATTGTTCCTAGCTGGAGAGTGTTTGTTGCTACTGTTCCCATCTGAAAGCAAATACTTCTATTCTACAATGCTTGACTTAGAGAGGATGGGAGGAGCTGATCTTTATAACTGTTGTGCTACCCTCCAATCAGTCATGCTGTAAATTTTGTAAATTGTTTCATTTCTTCCAGCTGTCTTCCACCTCTGGGCTTAGTTTACCCTGAGAGCTACTCTCACCACCTGCCCTAGTCCTCTACTCTTGGTGTACAGGACTGTGGTTTCCTCCTTTAGTTTGAGTCTATCAGTTTATTATCTTTCAGTGATTCCTTATAGTGTTAGTCCGCTAAGGGCATTACTTGCTTTCTTTTGATTATGGATTTTTTTTTACGGCTTTTATGTCATTTGGGAGATTTGGGGAGGAAGGTGAGCTTGCTCGCAGCGTGCTTAGCCTACCATCTTGATTCAGTCAATGACCATATTATATTTACAGTGAAGTAAATTTAGTAAAAAGGAGAACAAATTTAAAAACCTAGCAAAAAATAAAATATTGATGAAACCATTGAGGAAATTATGGTTTTTGTTTTGAAGGGTAGAAACAATCACTAATGAAGAAGATTGGCAGTTTGCATATATAAAAATTAAAACTTCAGTGAACAAAAGTTCAGACCAGGAATATATCTATATGAAATTGGAAAAGCATATATTTCTTTAAAAATAAAAATAAAAAACATTTTTCTTGGTGTTACATTACTACGTTGCTGGTTTCTCTTTTTTCCTGCTCTTTGGGTGAAAGAATAAAATGTGGGTTCTGAAGTCAGTGCCTACCTTGCTTGAAAAACCTGCATAGAGTCAACATTAGCTTCTGCCTGTATTGGTTGCTGAGAGAAAAACATGCCAAAGATGTTTCACAGAAGCTCTGAGAAAACAAAAAAGGATTTCAGATTACAACTTTGGTTCAGTAATTTTTAATGTTACTCCCTCAGTGTTATTCTAAAGTAGTTTTATATTTTTGCATTATAACATAATGTGTCTTAGAATTTTTGGATAACATAGAAGGGGTAATAACCCCAGCCCCAATCATAACCACTGTTAACACTGGTATGTTTCTTTCCATTTTTTTTAATCATTTTTTTAAATTAAAGTAATATGGTATTGTTTTCCTTCCAGTCCGAAAGTAATACCTACTCAGTGAGAGAGCTTGGAAAATAAAGAGCAGCATAAAGGGGAAAAAACAAAAATCACTCATAATGACCATCCAAAGATACCCACAATTAAAATTTGATGTATATCTTTCCTGTATTTTTCCTGAATATATAAACATGTTTTTCTTTACTAAAATGGTATTATAATTTAATATTATTTTGTACCTTGCATTTTTCATTTGTAATATATTGTGAATGTTCTGTCATGTTAATAAATAGTTTTGTATATACTTTTTGGTGGTGTGTAGAATATGAACATATATAAGTATGTTTATTTAGCATACTTACTTAACCATCTCCCTATCATTGGAAAGTGTTTCTAATTTTTTACCATTATAAATAATACCAAAGTTAATATCTTTGTCCATACATCTTTCCATGCATCTATGATTGTTTCTTTAGGAATAGATTCCTAGAAGTGGAATAGCTGGGTCAAAGGGTATGTACATTTTAACGCTTTTGATACAATAAAAATGTCAAATTTTAAGCTAATCACTTGTTATATTCTGTCTTGTATTGCTATCTAATTGTTTCATGTGTCTGTCTTGTCTTCCTAATTAGAATATAAGCTTCTTGAGAGCAAGGAAAGTTTCTTATACATCTTATATATCCTTTGACAGTGCTGTTTACAGTGTTGAACTTGGAATCATCAACACATACTGTATTGATTTAAAGCAGTGGTTCTCTGGGCTTTTGAATATCATAAACCTGTAAATTAAAAAAATACATATGTACATATATATATTTGGATAGATACAGGCTTACAAATTTTCTGTTTTTCCAAGAAAGGATATTAAAAAACAAAATCATTTCCTCATCACCATCATTTCATAAATTAAAGAATACTTAACAAAAAGGTTCTAATCTCTGAAAAAGGATAGACCTTTAAATACAACATTTTAGCTTTTTCGAAAAACTCAACTGCCTTGCCTTTATTTTTCTCATTTTGTGTTTAACTGGTGAATCTTCACCTTAACCTAGCAGTGGACTGCAGACCAACATTTGGAAACCACTGATTTAAGAGACTTAGAGTGTTAAAAGATAAATGTTTTTGCAAAATAAATAATTCTTCCCCTTGCCCATGAGTCTGTCTTCTCTACAATACTAAGTAAATGTGCCATACATTCTGTGTAATGCCATTTCTTTACACATAATTTGTATGTCTCTGTGTATAGGTTCTGTAGTAAGCAAACTAGACCTTGCTGATGAACATCTGAATATATTTCCAACTGCCAAAAATAAAAACCATTCTCTTTCTAGGGAATCTGAGACAGGGTAAGTGTGGTATGATGGAACAAGGGCAGGTTTTACAGTCAGAGGCCTGGGCTTGAATCCTGGCTCTGGTGTTAAATCACTTAATTTTCCTTTAGTTTCCTTACTTGTAAAATTATGATGATAATATCTTCTTCAAAGTGTTTTTATAGCCCCTGTTACAGCAATTACTGCACTGTAATGTAATTATTTGTTTACACATCTGCCTTCCTCATAAGACCATGTGCTCTTAAGAGTGGGAATCATATCTTTCTTTTGCAACCCTAGGTTGCCTAGGACTCCAGACATAGCAGATGCTTAATGAAATGACTGTTGAATCAATACAAGATTTTTGTGAGAGTTATATGAGATAATATATGTGGAAGCTCTTTGTAAACTTTAAGCATTATGCAAATGTTAATTGTTTTTATTGTCAGTAAGAGCTATTTTTGGTAGCTATCAAAACTTTAGGAAAAGAGAAAATTATCACATTTAACAGTTCCATAAATGCATTGAATTTTTCTTCTGTTTATAAGAAAACAGTTTTAATTGGGGTTAACATGGAGCTAATTTGCTTCCTGGGAAGGTAGATGAACTTCTCTCCTCCCTCCATGGAAGTGCCAAGATAGTAAATGTTTGTTTTATTTGGTTGCTATCATAAAATTTAATTATAGTAGGATCACCTTATTTTATATTTAAAGAATGCTGCCCATTGCTTTATCTTCGTAACCATATAATTAATAAAAGAAGGAAACCAAACCTTGAAGAGAACAGGAGCCTATGTTACGCCCAATTAGTTTTGGTCAGATCTCTTTTTTTGACATAACTGACAAACAGTGACAAAAATGTCATTGTTTCTAATCTGTTCGTAAAGCTCCTGGTAATTTTTGCCTACAAGATGGCATTGGTGATTACTGAGTGCACATACTATTGAACCACACTTCTGAAAAAATGTGCACACAATTGTTTGTATTTATTTGGGGATGAGAGTTAAAAACTTTTGTCACAGCTTGTATATTAATTTAATTTTGACTTCTAAAACAGGGTTAAATACTTCTTTACATCACTTTCTTTCTGTATTCAAGTATTGTTTTGTTTTCTGTTTTTCTGTCTTTATAACTACAGTAACTATGTATTATTTGCCATGTGTTGTATGTGTCTGACTTATTGCTGATGATTGTGGTAACAGGTAAGAAGAAAATACGATGGGACCCAGTTAGGAGGCGCTTCATTCAGTCCTGTCCCATCATAAGGATCCCTAACAGGTTTTTGAGAGGTGGGTGATAACTAGCAAGAGATCTGTGCTTCATATGGGTTAAAGGGAACTTTGAATGAATTTTCTAAATTCAAAACTCTGGTTTTTAAAAATTGTCTAAACAGCCAATGAAACAATTGGAGTAAGAAAGGTCTAGAACTTAATTTTAAACCTGTGTTTCATGTAGGCCACCGTTGGGACTGTAATTATAAGTTTTGGGGAGTTAGAATCACTTGATATGTATTAGATGGTAGAAATAAATCATCTCACTGATATCAGTGGTGCTCCACTGTAACCATACTAGAAATAACTTTGGATAATTTATAAAATACAGGTATGAGAAAGAATTTTCTAAGTATGATTCTAAGGAAGACAAAAAAGATTAATTTATTTGATGATAGAAAATAAAAAACCTCTTATGTCAAATAGCATAAATAAAAAGATAAATAACAAGGGAGAAATATTTGTAACAAATGGGTTATATTAGAATATATAAAGAGTTCTTATAAATCAATAGATTAAAAGATGTCCACTAGAAAAATAGGTAAAAGGATATGAATAATCAATTTGTAAAAAAGAAATATCAATAAATATGAACAAATACTTATTTACACTATTATAAACATGAGAATTAAAACAATAAGATATTTTTACTGATTAGGTTGACAAAGACTAAAAATAAGAATGCCCAGTGTTGGCAAGGGTATGGGAAAATGAAGCTCATATGTTGAAGGAAGTATAAATGTTATATAGCCTTTCTGGATCCAGTTTGGCCATATGTATCAAAAACCTTAAAAATGTTCATACCCTTTGACCTAGCAATTCTTACTTTTAGAAATGTTGCATTCCTTCTACTTTTTATTTTTTCCACTAAAACATACTTCATACTGAATAAAGAAAATCTCAAGAAGGTTGAAAATTCTGGTTCACACTATTTTTCTAGATATAACAAATTGTCAGACAAGCATACTTAATGTTGTAATTTAGACTTTATTAAATTATTTATAAGCCAGTGTATCTAATTTTAACCGAAGAGATTTTAAAAATAACCTAGGAAAAAATCCTGCAGCTGCTATAGATGTTTCTATATCTAGTGCCTAAACTATTTTTAGCAGCAGGCTCTAGAGCAGGAAAAGAATAAAATCAAGACTAAATGGGTCAAGATAAGATACTTAAGATAGGCCAGGCGCGGTGGCTCACGCCTGTAATCCTAGCACTTTGGGAGACTGAGGCTGGAGGATTGCTTGAGCTCAGGAGTTCGAGACCAGCTTGAGCAAGAGCAAGACCCCGTCTCTACTAAAAATAGAAAGAAATTAATTGGACAACTAAAAATATATAGAAAAAACTAGCCCGGGTATGGTGGCACATGCCTGTAGTCCCAGCTACTTGGGAGGCTGAGGGAGGAGGATCACTTGAGCCCAGGAATTTGAGGTTGCTGTGAGCTAGGCTGACACCATGGCACTCTAGCCCGGGCAAGAGAGTGAGACTCTGTCTCAAATAAATCAATTAATTAGGGGAAAAAAAAAGAGAGATACTTAAGATAATGTGCTACCTTTTAGCATAAATAATTCTATTGATAAAAATTAAAAGGCAATTTTAGTATTATGTGACAAAAAAACCATTGTGCACATGTTGGCCAAGCAGGCATGTCTAATTCTATAACATTTTTTCTTTTTTCTATTTATAAATTAGAATGCTAATTTATTGATTTACAGTGAGAACTGTAACTTGGGCTGAATAAAGCATAAATTAAGCCTCATTATTTAATTATATTACTATTTTATTATATAAGCATAATTAAGAAATTTAATTAGGATATAGAATTCAGTATAATAATTATATAAAAATATAAACATAAAAACAAAGGATATAGTAACATAACTGGTTATATCTGGATGGTGGGATTTTATTTTCTTTTGCATATTTTCTGTTTTTCAACTTTTTAATCATAAAAAAAGATTGCACAGGTAAGTTTCATACCATTGGTTATTTGTAAGCTCTCAATTGCCTGAAACAATGGCTGAGAAAGATGATCTCTGACCTTGTTGAGAAGTGAGGTGGTAGTTAACTCAACATTAGCAATATCAAGATCACCAGTGGCCTTATCTTAGTTCTCACCTTCTTTGACCTGTTTGTAGTGTTTGATACTGTTGACCACCTCCCCTTCCTTAAATTTTTATCTTCTTTTGGGTTGCTTTACTGTACAAACCTACATGTCTTCTTCCTGCCTCTTTGATTCTTCATTCTGTTTCCTTCACTACCTTCTTTCTTCTACCCTCTAAAGGTGGGTTTTGCTCCAGTGTTCTGTCCTTCTCTCCATTATCTCCTTTGTTTGTCTCATCAACTTTCACAGGCTTAACTATCTTTGTTTGTTCCTTCCTTCATTCTTTTGTTCTTTCAGTATTTGATTGCTTCCTATGTACCAGGCACTGTGCTAGCTTGATGATCTAGATAATAAAGAATCAGGTAAACAGATAATTACAGGATAATTTGAGGGTAATCCTTTGTGGTGAGTGTCCTGATAAGATAGTATGGAATGGGAGCATACAGAAAAGGTATATGACTCAGCTTGGGGGGAGGAGGCTGAGAGAGGAGTGGCCATCAGGATGGCTTTTCAGAAGGGATGTGCTTAAAGGCTGAGTAGGTGTTAGCAAGGGAGGGTTAGAACCTCTGAACCCATGAGGACCAAGCAGCTTGGGTAAAGGCATTTAGGCAAAACAGGACGTGGGGCTTTCAGAGCTGTGGAGGATATTCAGCATTGGGGGGGGGGGAAGGGTGAACAGAAGAAGCTAGAGAGGGCGCAGATCAAGTGGGGCATCACCCATGTGGAGTTTTCAGGATGAGATTTGGTTTTTTAATGGGTGAAGAGATTTAATTGAAAGACGAGTTATGAGATTATTACAATTACCAAGATGAGAAATGATGAATACAGAAATTAAGGTAATTATAATAGGAATGGAGAGTAGGAATTGATTTGAAATATAAAGAAGTGGAATTAGATAAGACTTGATGACTAACTGAAGAGCAGGACGTGCTCTTCATCAGCTGTTATATAGGTGGATGGAGGGGCAGGTTTTAGGGAAAAGATGATAAATTCAGTTTAATCTCTCCAAACCACTAATAGCGTATCCTTTAAGACTCAATCTGAGAGTTATTCCAGGGAAACTTCCTTGGCAAGCCTGTCCCCTCTTTGTTCTGATGGCACCCTTCGTGAACCTGCTTGTATCATAGCACTTACTGCACCAAATTGTAGTCGTTTGTTAACTTGTCTGTGCCTCCCATTAGACTGTAAGCTCTGTAAGGGCAGGGACAGTAGGATGATGCCTTCCATTTCTTTATCTTCAATTTGTAGCACAGTGCGTGTAGTAGGTTCTTCATATGTATATGAGTTGAATTATTAAACAGGCTGCTATCAGGGAGGAGGAGGAGACTAAAATTTTAGGATGTTCTCAACTTCTTTCTGGTGGTGGTGACAATGAACTAATGAATTGTTGAGAACATGAAAATGCTATTGTTTAATGTTTCATCAGTTTTTTTTTTTAACTTATCTATACTTTTGAAATAGTCACTTTCAAGCCTCTCATTTTGGGAATCCTTTGCTTTACCTCTCCTGATTTTGATTGTAGGTAGTTTCATAGGGCCCGTTTCCTGTCACTAGATTCCTTCACTAGATCCTGCATCTTCTCTAAAAGATACTAATTAAAAGCGTGGTGTAGTGAAAACAATACCTATGTAGTGAAAACAGTGGGTTTCCATTATAAGATGATGGACTAAACATTTCCATTTACCTTCCCCTGCTTCTCAGATATCATTGAAAATGACAAAACAGACATAAAACAAAGAATAAATCATCATTGTAATAAAACAACAGAAAAGGAAGACTTTGAAGCTAAATTACTCGTGTCTGAATCCAGGCTTTGCCATTTACCAACTGTGTGACCTTGGGCAAGTTGCTTAATTCTGTTTTTGCCTCAGTTGCCTCATCTGTAAAGTTAGGATGATGATAATAACTCCTAGAGTTATTGTGAAGATCAAGAGAGACGATATGTGCAAAACACTTAGGAAAATTTTTTATATATGGCAAATGTTGAATTAATGTTAGGTGCTGTTATTATTATTGTTGTTATAATGCCAGAAATTTTGAGGAATTTCAGGGTAATAGAAGGCAATTGGAATTATATTGATTGAAGAACCAGCACAGAATAAAATACAACCCAAAATAGGTGCTCCTGCTGCATGACAGAAATCAGAGAATTTCTTAGTAGAGCTCTTTCCTGAAACTCTAAGTTCAGAGACAGCAAGTATAGGAAGAGGGAGCAGGTTTGGGGGAAGTTGGAACATCAGGGCAAACAAAGAACTGCTTTCAAAACAGTTACTTTCCCTATTCCTTCTATCCCTCCTTTCACATAAAGAGCTCTAGCAATGGCATTCATTCCCAGGATAAAGCCATGAATTCTTCAAACAAAGTAGGGGGTTTACTTTGGGGAAGTCATTGTGAGCATGCACTGGGATTGGAGAGAGTGCACAAAGCAGAGCCTTAGGTGATGGACCTCCACAATAGACTGGATGAGGACGGTGGAGGGGGGGGGGGGGGGGGAAGGAACACCATCAAGGCTTGCCATACATTAAAAGATAAAACAATAAAAAAACAGCTTGCCTTGTTTTGGCAATAAGGTAAAACTGCTTG
>CAUYSK010070390.1:0-32695 GCA_963575035.1 Avahi laniger | reverse complement strand
GCTTCACAGGGAATCCTTTGTATCCACTGAGTCGCTCCCATCAAAATATCCATGGGAAGTTCACATAACCTCATTTCCCTCTGTTAATGCCACTGAGTAAAGCACAAGACAGAAATATTCTTGGAGGATATATGGCTTCCTCTTAATCAGAGCTGGCTTAGAGTAAAAAAATAGGACCCCTGGGGACAAAGCGAGGCACTCATGAACTCTGGCCACTGTAAGACAAACAATGGAGACCTTATTCTTAATTTAGTTTCTAAGTGAAGGTTTTCCTGGTGACCTAGGTCCTCTGGAGCAATCACACTATTCCAGTGGTGTTTTAGCAACTTGCCCTGGCACCCCCAGGTCCCACCTTGCCCCTTTTTCTTTCAGGATGTCTGGATCTCCCCCCGGTTATATATTTCCTCTGTAATTCCACATAATACCAAAAAATAAATATAATTTCCTTCCTCTTAAAACCTGACAACCATTAGGCTAGAAGAAGAGCTACTCTTTGGCAAAGAGAGAAATGGTCTCCGTGTGATGTCTTGCCTAGCTATAATCTCAAACTTGATCTCATAGTGAGAACAGCCTGAGGTCTCTCATGCTTAGGAAATCACCAAGCTATGGTGACACTGGATGTAGTCGTTGTGCTGCACTGAGGCCCAAGAGTCATGAAGGGCCCACATGTCTTGTCTGGAATGAAAGCTCCTACCAACAGTGCACTGCACCAAATTTTTCCTTCAATAAAGGCTTTATTGCATTGCCTCCATAATACCACCTGTGAAATGAGGAAAGTTCTCTGATAAGAGAATTGGAAAAGAGGGAAGAAGGAGTGTAGAGAGGTATAGGGAGGGGGAGGTGGTTTCCATAGAGACTAGCCTTCCTCATGCCCTCATCTGCTTATGGTCTAGAAGAGCAGAGCCTGGGAGGCACTGGCCTAATTCCATAGTTGCCTAGGGAAGCCCTAGGACCACTGAAGCACCAGCTTTCTTCCACCATGGAAAGTCCCTTAAATCACCCACAAAGAACAGTATGCATGCTTTGCATACACTGTAACATCTTTCAATAGAGCCAATACAGTTCGTTTTTTCCATTATTGGAACACACTTCTGCTTCTCTTCTTGAGCACCAGATAAAGTAGCTGGCATGCATTTAGGAGCCATGTTGTGTGAAAAATATGGTTCACCATGAAGTTGGATGTGTGTAAGTTGAATGTGACAGTGATATGTCTCCACTGTAATGCAAAAGGTATGAGGAGCTCTCTGTACTGGTCTTTGAGAACACTGGCAGAATATTCGTGATATTCTAAATTTGATATAGTCACAGGGTTAGTTGACAGGCAGAATTACACTTCCCTCCTTCTGCAGGAAATACTTAGTTTTCATTCTATGTTAAATGTGCTTTATTCCAAAGAGCCACTGGTTTACTCAAAGAAGCTTTCCATTCTTTCTCTTTCCCAAATGCCTCCCCTTTCAATTTATGAGTCCAGAACAAGTCAACATTTGAGGACCTAGTATATCAGGTTAGACTTGGACGTCCACTACAATTTTGTGACTTCCTATATGAACACTTCATATAGCAGAGAAGGACAGTGCAGAGATAGCTCAGAGAAGTTTCCATTGATATTCACAAATATGTTATGTAAAAACATTATCCCTCGCTCCCACTTCTCCCCTTTTTTAACACCCAGATATCCAACAGGGATGTCATTATTTTCATTGATTGCTGCCACAAGCAAGAACAGCGGCAGCAGAGCCAACCTATATTTCCTCCCCAGCAAAATTTGGAGACTCATGATATAGACCAGAGGAAAAAAAATGCATGAAAGTACAATAGAAAGGCATTTGCATATTTTGAATCATTAATACATGTTAATTGAACTTAATTGGATAAAAATAAATAAATACCATAAAGATTTGTCTTGTGCCAATATGCTTAGAAGAGGAACTTTGTTTCATCCTCCCTATTACCTTGCAACATTTTCAAATATTAATTTAAAAATTTCATAACTCTAATATACATTCTGTATCAGGATAGGTGATATTGTGTTGAAAGATTGTCACAATTTTCTGGTCAATTCCAAGACTGATACAATTATTGAACCCAAAAGAGTAAATACAGATCGGGGACAAAATCAAAATTGGAGGTTGAGATAAATTTGCCCAGTCCAGCCTCTGTTTTCAATCAAGATTTGGGATATTATTTCAGGGAATTCCCGACCAAGATAGAATGAAATAAAATCCAGATGAGTGAAACAAATAAAGAGCTATGAGAAAGCAAAGGAGGAGGCGGTCACATCTGTGAGAAAGTTCTGAGAACACTTTCACAGAGAAGATAATAGAAGAGCAAGTGGCACAGATCCCACTGGTTTTGCCTTACATGGTACCAAGAGCCTAGCTTGACAATCAGTCAATGCTCATTAAGTAGTGTTGAATTTATAATAGAAAGAAAGATGAAATGATAACAACCAAAGTTATCTCTGGAAAAAGTTCCATATTTGGAGGGCAGGAAGAGAAAAAGGAAGAAGACAAGAGGATTTCAAAGAAGCAAAAGAGGAAAGCAAATAGAAAACCATGCAAAGTATGAAGGCATGTCAAAGAGAACTTGGCGGACATTTTCTAATGCTGTAGAGACCTGCTACTCAAAGTGTGGTCCTCAGACCAGCAGCTTAAATATCAACGGGGAACTTGCTAGAAATGCAAGTCTTTGGGCCCACCCATCCTAGACCTATGAAATCAGAATTTCTTGGAGCAAGAACCCAGAAATCTGTGTTTAATGAGCTCTCACAGTCTTTATGCATGTTAGAGTTTGAGAGGCAACATTGCAGCATATTTCTGAAGATGATGACTTTATACCAACATAACACAAGTTTCTGGGTTCTAAGAAGGTATCAAAAGTTTGGTTCTAGGATCTTCCAGATCATAGCAGGGAAATTATTATTTTAAATTGCTAAAGTTTAAACTGTTCCAAATGAATGATTTCTTACATTTTTATTTCTTCAAATCTTTCTTACAATGCCTAATGTCAGTTAGATTGAAAAGGAAAACAACACTAACCTAACTCAGTTAATCATATCTAAAAAGCATGCAGATTTGTTATTAGACAACTCAGTTCATCTCTGTTGGCTACAGTCTCAAGGAAAATTAGAAAATATTCTGAACTGAAAAAATAAAATATAACATCTTTAAATTGATAGGATGAAGATAAAGTGGTAATTGGAGGAACATTCACAGCATTAAGTAATTTTATTTGCAAATAAGAAAGACCTCAATTCGAAAACGCAATCTTCCACTTTAAAAGACTAGAAGATGACAAGCAAAAGAAACACAAAGGAATCAGAAGGAAGAATGTAAAAAGATAAGAGAAATCAATAGAATTTACAAAATAAAAAAGAAAAAATCAATGAAATAAAAAATTTATTTTTTGGAAGGATCAATAAAATAAATAAACTTTTAGCCAGTCTGAAAAAGAAAAGGAAAGAAGACATAAATTACTACTATTAGAAATAAAAGAGGGCACATAATTATACTGTACAGACATTAAAAAGATAATTAGGGAATACTAAAAAAATTCTACAGACATAAATTCAACAACTTAGATAAAATGGATCAATTCCTTAAAAGACACAAACTGTCGAAATTCACCCAAAAAAAGGGATAACCTGACTAACAAAACTGAATTTAGAGCTTAAAATTTTTCAACAAAAATAATCTTCATACTCAAATGGTTTCACTCCTTAATTTGACCAAAAATTTAAAGATGAAATAATATCTATTCTATGTGAACTCTTCATGAAAATTGAAGAGAAGAAATTATTTCCCAAGTCATTCTTTTAGGTCATCAATACCTTGATATAAGAACCAGAGAGAAACAGTATAGGAAAAGACAACTGCAGAACAAAATCCTCCATAACCATGTATTTTTAAAAATCCTCAAAACAAAAAAAAACCCCAGAAAATCAAATCCAACAATATAGAAAAGGACAAATACATCATAATCAACTGTAATTTATCCAAGGAATTCAGACTTATTCAATATTTAAAAGCCAAAAAATGCAATTCATCACATTAATAGACAATAAAGGACAACCACATTATCATATCAATTGATTCAGAAAAATCATTTGACAAAATTCAGCATCGCTTCTGATTAAAAACCTTAAGCAAGCTAGGAAAATTTCTTAACCTCAATTTTTTTTCCCCTAGGATTGGAAATAAAAGTCCTAGCCAGTGTAATAAGATAATGAAAAGAAATAACAGGCATAAACCTTTAAAATACTGTCCCTATTTAAAGAAAATATAATTATCTACATGGAAAAATCCATGGGCTCTACCAAAAAGTTCTTAAAACTAATAAATGAATTTTATAAGCTTGGAGGATATAATATCTACATTCAATGATCAATTGTATTTCTATAGATTAGCAATCAATGATTAGAAACAAATTAAAACACTACTGTCTTAGTCCCTTTTGTGCTGCTATAACAGAACACGTGATACTGGGTAATTTATAAAGAACAGAAGTTTATTTGGCTCACGGTTCTGGAGGCTGGGAAGTTCAAGAGCATGGCACTGGCATCTGGCAGGAATCATCCCATGGCAGAAGGACAAGCAACTACTCAAGACAGAGAGAAAGGAAGGGTAGGGACTGAACTTATCTTTTTATTAGGAGTCCAGTCCTGTGATAACTAACCCACTCCCAAGATGAGGGTGAAGCCCTCATGACCTAATCACCTCCTAAGGTCCCCACCTCTTAATACTGTTACAATGGCAATTAAATTTCAGTATGGGACATTCAAATCATAGCACATACCATTTACAGTAACTCCTCCAAAATGAAATATTTAGGTGAAAATTTAATAGAACACATGCAGGATATGCATACTGAAAACTATTAAATATAAAATGCTAGTGAAAGAAATCAAAGAAGACCTAAATAAAAGAAAAGACATACCATGTTCATGGTTTGGAAGACTCAATATAGGTAAGATGTCAATCATCTACCACTTAATCTACAGATTTAATGTTATCTCCATCAGATTTTGTTTTGTCAGTAGGTATGAAAATATTTAAAATTTATATTAAGGGGCATAGGAATGAGAATAGCCAAAACAATTTAAGAAAAAAACAAAAGAATGTTAGCAGACTCACACTACCCAATTTCAGAAACATAATGTAAGGCCGGGTGCGGTGCCTCACGCCTGTAATCCTAGCACTCTGGGAGGCCAAGGCGGATGGATCGTTTTTGCTCAGGAGTTCAAGACCAGTCTGAGCAAGAGCGAGACCCCATCTCTACTAAAAATAGAAAGAAATTACTTGGACAACTAAAAATCTATATAGAAAAAATTAGCCGGGCATGGTGGTGCATGACTGTAGTCCCAGCTACTCGGGAGGCTGAGGCAGAAGGTTTGCTTGAGCCCAGGAGTGTGAGGTTGCTGTGAGCTAGGCTGATGCCACGGCACTCTAGCCCAGGCAACAGAGCCAAATTCTGTCTAAAAAAAGAAACATAATGATGTACCTACTATGTTACAGATACTGTTTGCTAGGTACTGATGTGGAGAAACAAGGAGTAAGACCTTACCCTTACCTTGAAGCAGATTACAGTTTGAAATATACTCACACACAGTTTCACACTGTGATTCCCTTTCTCTTAAGTTCACAAACATTTTTGCGCCTCTTCTCTCCAGCAGACAAAACTAATAACCATAGATATATATATACTGTTTGACAGATTTACAAAGAGCAAGGCCTTAAGCAGTCACCATTCTATTAAAGCTAATGCTTACCAGATCTGCCCGCTTCTGGGTACTGGAATCTTGACCAAATATTAACTGGATACCTTGAGTTCTGCTTAAACAATGCATTATTGCAGCATTCATTGAGCACTTTTTCTACATTTACATTTGGATTGGGATAATATGATCTCTGCCTTCAAGAGGCTCCCAGCCTAGTGGAGAAATCAAAACCTCACAAATAAAAAATTTAATGAAAAAGTTGACATGGGACCAGAAAACAGGCCAGACACCAGATAATCAAGGGCTTCAACTGTTGTGCTAAAAAGTAGCAATTTTATCACATAGGTGATGGCAAGCCATTGAAAATTTTAAGCAAGGAGGATTCTCGCTTATTTTATGCATTCATTTATTCAATAAACAGTCACTGAGTGTCTACTGCACACCAAGTGCTATTAAAGATTCAGAGAATAGAAAAATAACTAAGCCTCCAGCAAATTCAATACCAAGAAACACCCCACTGTATGACACTGGTTCACTTACAAATGAAGCAGGATATTATTTTGAGGATATAATCCATGAGATTTTTTTTTTTCCTTTTTCATTGCCCTCTCCCTGCTACCCTTTCCCATAGAAATAGGCTTCAAGTTAACATCCTCAGGTGAGAAAAACGGCTGGGTTGGAAGCAGAAATAGGCTGAGACATTTCATATTACAACAATAGACAAATACCAGATGGAGGGTTGGAGAGCTGAGTGCACAGGTGAATACGTTCTTCCCCTACCCTCTCCCTGCAAGGCTAGGATCCCCTTCAGGGAGAAAGGGAAGGGACCAAAGGCTGTGAGTCTCAGAGCAGCAGGAAGCCAGACCTGGGCATGCTGCTGCCTCTGCAGAAAAACTGCAGAGAGAAATGGGACATGACTGTCTAGGCAGCAGATGAAACCAAAGGCAGCTTTGCAAAGATGTATGTTTTTCAGGCATGACACACAGGCAGCAGAATGCCAATGCACCTGACCGCGGTACTCAGGGGTCAACCGTGTCAACAGAGGACTGCCAAGTAGAGGGGCTCCCATCCTCATCCCAACCCTAGCACTGTGCAGGGCCCTGGACCCACAGCACAGTCCAGAGTGGGGAGAGGGTGCCCGAAGGTGACTGAATCTAAGTGTTTCTAGTCTGGCAGAAATTGTATTGTGTTCTGATGGATACAGTGAAGTCTCTGACACGACTAAGCAGGTAGACCGAGACTGAGTCCTGTTACACACGTTCAACTACTCTGAGGCAGGACAGGTGACAAATGCTGCCAGCTCCTAGGAGTGGCTGTGCAGGAGAGGTGAGAGCTCTTCTCAGAGGGCTCAAGTCTGAGCCAGGCTTTGAAGTGTAGGGTGAGAGCATGTGAGTTAGGGGGAGATTTCAGATAAATGTGACGTTAGTACAAAACAGACAGGCAGGGCACCTCCCAGGAAATTTAAGAAGTTGTGTTTTGTTTTGTTTTCACATAGGTATGTTTTGGAGACATTCTAGGAAAAGAAGTTAGAAAATCAGGCACAGAAACCAATGAAGATTGAAGAGTTTTAAGCTGAAAAAAAACATAAATAGAGTATCACAGAAAGAGAAGAAATATATTTAAATAATAATGACTTAACCCTCAGTATGTAGCATAAAACCACATATTATTCATTGAACAATTAACTTAAGCACCTGCATATATAGATGATGTTCAATTAAGGCAAGAATTACCTCCACTTTTTCACTGTTTCAGCTTCTAGCATAGTTCCTGAAACACCAAAGTACTCAATAAATATTTATTAAAATGAATATAAAATATATTATCTGTCTTATATAATAAAAGTTATCTTGATTATTCACTGTATTCTAAGTTTCAAATATAGTATTTGGCACACAGGTGCTCAGTAAATATTTTAATAAATACAGGAATTATTCTGTAAGTGTGAAAAAAACACAAAATAATGAATATGAACCATTGTAGATTTCTCATGTGAGCCACAGCACTTTTGGTAGGAATGAAGTGAAACCTTTGCTAAAGTGGGACTAATGTAAGTGTCTCTGCTTTGGTCTGAGTCCATGGCCCACTGTCATCTGACTGTTGTCATATTCTTTATCACATGACAGTCTGTGTCCCGTGATGGTTCACACCAGAGGGGCTGTTCCCAACAGCAAAAAAGTCTCTCTCTGTCTCTTTTTTTGTAGCAATTCAAATGTAAAAGCCAGGGATCTTCATCAGCCATATTCGGATAGCCGTGGATAGATATTTTTGTTTCTATGTGCTCCTGCACAGATTTGTGTACTATATCAGATGTAATTTAAAGAAGTTACTCTCTACTCCGAGGCCTGCAAAACCACCTGCTGTTGTAGGAACCAGTACCTGGGCTGGTTTCTCTGTGCAGCTGTGTAGGGAGGTTTTATAAATCATCCTGGTTGAGGGAAGGAATCAAAGACTGTCCAGGCTAAGAGTCAACAAAAAGTCTTTCTCATAACTCCATAGTTTCTGATCGTGTATTACTTCATCAATGGAATACTATTCGGCTTTAAAAAGGAAGAAAATTCTGACATGCTACAAAAAGGATGAACTTTGAAGATATTATGCTAATTGAAATAATATGATTCCACTTATAGGAGGTCCCTAGAATAGTCAAATATCATAGAGACAGAAAGCAGAAACAGAGGCAAGCAGGGATTAGGGGGAGGGGGTCGTGGGGAGCTATTGTTTCATGGGTACAGAGTTTCTGCTTGGGGTGATGAAAAAGTTCTGAAGATGGACGGTGGTGATAGATTCACAATGTGAATCTACTTAATGCCACTAAACTCTACACGTAAAATGGTTAAAATGGCATGTTTTATATTATGTGTAGTTTACCATAATGGAACAAATTTTTAACATTTTTTAAAAGCTAATTGGAAGTTCTGAGCTCATGGGTAGGGTTTACATACTGTCAAGTCCAGTAGGATGATATGGCTCAGCCATTTGTTTGGGGACCCCTCCTCATCAATTTCTTGAAGTCTTTCCTTTGCACTGGTGGGAGTCTCCAAAGAAAGACCTTCCAAACTCTTGCATGAAGGGTAGAGGTCAGCTGCCAACATCCTGGAAATAGAGTGAGGGAAGAGGGCATAGGTCTTGGCAGTCAGTATGTAAATATTTATTTAATCTTCCTTCAGTCCTACTTAGTCCTCCTTTCATTAAGTTTCCCCTGCCCTACACTCTGTCTGGTGTAGCCCCTGTCCAGCGACCTTTCTCATTTATCCTCTCTCTGGAGAATAGACACTCAGGCTTCTGCTGGGCTGAAGGAAAATTGCACAGAGGAGAGGTGATGTCATGTCTTAAACAGATTTCAACCAGTCCTCCTGTTTAGACCCCGCACCATAAACCCTATTTCTAGCGATGACTGATGCCAACGATTTCTGAGCCTTTGGGGGACTTTTCAGTGCCATGGAGTTTGTTTATCTACTGATCTCTTTGCTGGTTTAGAGTCACCTTTCTTAGGTGACTTTCTTATCAGAATAAGTCAGTTATTAATATGATTTGAGCATCTGCTTTCCAGATTCCAAAATGTTTAACTATTTCCTTCTCTCTCTTTATCTTTGTCCTTGTGGGTTTATGCAAGTTAAAAAAAAAAAGCCTTTACAGTTATTTTAGTGAGTTTTAGGATGGGGCAAGAGTTAATGTGTGTGCTCAGTCATCCGTCTTTTCCAGAAAGTCTCTTAGGCAGTTTTTACAATAGCATTTAAAACATTATTTTGATCTCTTAGGTTCCATTAGCAGAAGGAAACCCTAAAAACAGGGGAAGTGACAGTCCTACTATCACTTGGTGGTGGTCAGTGCACTCTGGAATACTATTTTCAGTTCTGGGCACAATCCTTAAAACTAGAAAAAATGGAATTCGTTATTGACCTGAAGATCATTTAAGAGCAGGTTATTTAATTTCCATGTATTTGTATAGTTTTGAGAATTCCTCTTATAATTGATTTCTAGTTTTATTCCACAGTGGTCTGAGAAAATACTTGATATGATTTCAATTTTTAAAAATTTATTGAGACTTATTTTGTGGCCTTTCATATGGTCTATTTTGGAAAATATTCCATGAGCTGATGATAAGAATGTATACTCTGCAGTTTTGGGGTATAATGTTCCGTAAATGTCTGTTAGGTCCATTTGTTCTAGAGTTCTGTTTAGGTCCAGTATTTCTCTGTTAACTTTCCATCTTAATGATCTGTATAGTGCTGTCGGTGGAGTGTTGAAGTGCCCCACTATTATTGTATTGCTGTCTCTCTCCTTTTTTTAGGTCTAGTCATATTTGTTTTATGAATCCAGGAGCTCTTTATTTAATATATATATATATATTTATTATTGTTATATCTTCTTGTTGGATTTTTTTATCATTACTATTATCATTTTTTATCATTACTATTTTTTTACTATTGTGGATTTAAGGTCTGTTTTATTGGGTACAATGTACACTATTCAGATGACAGGTACACTGAAAGCCCAGGTTTCACTACTATAAAATTTATCCATGTAACCAAAAAGCACTTGTACCCCTAAATCTACTAAAATTTTAAAAAGGTGAGTAAATGAAAAAAAAAGAAAAACTGTAATTATTTTAGAGGATAGCGACTAGAATATTAATGGAATAGTTGAAGGGATTGGGAATGTTTTCAATAGAGAATGGATATTTTTGGAAGTTGACCTCAAATATTTGAAAGGCTGATTCATGCATTCATTCATTTGATAAGTCTTCACTGAGTTCCTATCATGTGCCAGGAGGCATTCTTCTAGTGTGAGAACAACAGGGTAAACATGACCAATTCCAAATTTTCATGGCTCTTACTTTCTGGGGCATAAAGAGTGATTTACTGGGTGGGTCCACTACAGAAGTAGAACAAATGGATAAAAGCTATAGGAAGATCAATTTCAAATGAATACAAAGAAGAAATTTAAAATGTTAGGACAGCTGAAGTGTGATGAGCAGCTTGGCCAACCCCCTCAGAAGTCAGTGAGAACCAGGATACTCCCAGTGAAGTGGGTCAGCAGAGAGGTTGAGTGTATGGGCTCTGGTGAGAATCCCAACTCTAATTCTTGCAGTCTGTTGACCTTGGCCAAGTCACAACCTGTCAGGGCCTCCATTGTTTCACTGCAAAGTGAGGGTGATAAGGTGAGGTGTTAAGAGGAGTAAAGGAATTAATCTGGCAAAGTGCTTAGAAGCACATGTGGCACATAGCAAATGCTACCAAGGTATTAGTTGTATTATTTCTTTTCTACCTTTCCTTTTTTTTCTTTTTACCAAGTTTTTATTTTGAAAAAAAGTTGCAAAAGTAATATAATGAACACATACATACTCTACCTTAATTTTCCACTTGTTCACATTTGCTGCATTTGTGTGCTTTGCTTGTTTGTGGCTGGACCATTTGGGTATTAGTTCCAGCTATCATGACCCTTCACCCCTATTTATTCCAGAATACAGTTTTCCAAGAATGAGGGCATTCTCCCACATAGCCATAATAGAATTATCACAGTCAGGAAATGTAGTATTGATACAATCCAATTTTCTAATATACAGTCCATATTCACTTTTCCCCAACTTCTCAATACTATTTTTATAGCTTTTTAAAAAATCAAGATCTAATCAAGAATCTTGTATTTAATTACATTTAATTATCATGTCTCTTCACCCTCTTTAATCTGGAACCATTCACCATGCTTTTTTGTCTTTTATGACATTGACATTTTTGAGAAGGCCAGACCATTTTTTTGTAAAACGTAACTCAATTTGGATACATCTGATTCTCTCCTCTTGATTAGATTTAAATTAAACATTTTTAACAGAAATACTACATAGCTGATGTGGTTCTGTTGGTGCATCACATCATGAACTCCCTGATGTCAACTTGTCCCATTACTCTCATTGTAACTTCTATTGTTTGGTTAAGGTGTTACCTGCCACCTTCCCTTCTTGTAATTAGTAAATCACTATGTGATACTCTGAGACTGTATGAATGTTCTATTCCCTGGATAATCTTTCACCTGGTGATTTTAATATCGATTGGTGATTCTTTTATTATTTCATAATGGGCATTGAACAGAGAAGGTAACTTTAATTCAGAGAGAGATTGCCATAGAGTTCAGCAGGTAGTTTGCCTCACTTAGTAGAAAAGAACACAAGCTTTGGTGTTAACTCACACCTCTCTGCCAATGACCAGCCGAATGATGCTGGGTAAATTTCCTTAAGTTTAATCTTGTGCAAAATGAGAATTATAATTTCAATCTCACAGGGTTTATTTGTAGATTGAATACAAAGGGAAGCTATCCTGAAAATGATGGTGGTGATGACGATGATGATGATGAATATAGTATTACAGGGTGAACATGATTAAATTTTCAACTAACTTTGTGGAAGTTAGAGAAAGAAAGAATGAAGTGGAGGCACTGTGGGGAAAGAGCCTTGATCTACAATCAATCAGATAAAAGAAACCGAGGACACAAGGAAAGACACTGTGATCAACTATTTGGTGAACACTTCCTATGTAGTACCAGCCACTCTAGGATTGGTACATTTAATCAATGAGTGATTTTGACTCTAAGATTTTTAACAAGTTAGATCATGAAAATTATGGCATTTCCTCCTGGATTTGGGCAAATTGGAAAGGGCAGGAGTAAGGAGCAGGAAGATGAAAAGTTTGATCATTGTCACATTCAGCCTGAATTGGTGGTAATACGGCCCGTTTGAAATGCACCACAGAGAGGTGGTAAGAATCAGTGTTGGACTGTTTGCACAAGCATCACCTGAGAAGTCTGTAAAAATCCTAAGTTTCTAAACTAAGCTGCCCCTCCAGAGATTCCGATTCGGTATATCTTGGGTGAGGTTTTGGCCCACTGCCAGGGTAGATAGAATGTTACATGAACCAAAAAGGTCAGCTCAGGCGTAGAAAGTTAACTTGTGTGTCATCAGATTATAGACAGTAATTGTGTATCTGGATGTGATAGCATTAGCCCGAGTCCTAGTTTATAATGATAAGAATAAGGCACCAAAGTCTTTTATCAAGAGATTGAAGCAATTTGACATGTGCATTGCTGACAGAGCTGACACAGAAATAGCCGGAAAGGTCTGCAGCCAATCCTGACGTCTGTGCTGTCCAGTGTGTGGCCACCAGCCACACGTGACTCAACTAGAAGGAAAGAAGCAACAGGTGAGTTGATATGCTTTTAGGATATATTTCTCTGAATATTTAGAGTCACTAAAAAAAAACAAAAAAACCAAAAAACTTTTATTGTGGAAAATTTAAATGTAAATTAAATTAGATCGACCAAAATCAATTAAAATCAGATACATTTAAAACTATAGCTCCTCAGTTAAACTAATCACATTTCAAGCATTTCAGTAGCTAGGGGGTACCATATTGGACAGTGCAGATATAGAACATTTCCAACAGCATAGAAAGTTCTATTGGATCGTGCTGCTGAGGAAGTGTTGATAAGTTGCCAAAGGCCCACCCACAGCAGAAAATAGCTGTTACTGGCCTCACTCTAGACACCAGGAAAGATTTGGTGTTCAGTGAATTAAGGGCTATTTTAGCTGGTCTGATTGCCAACTCGAGGAAGACAGACTGCAGGAGGCTGTCGTAGACTCATGCGAGTCAGGAGACGGTTGATAAAGTGGAGCAATAACATTCATTGACATCTGTTCCCCCTTTTTGGGGTATGCGTTAGGGTCCAGGGAGACTGAGCTGTTAAACCCTATGGCCCTGGTGGCAAGCTACTTGGAATGTCCTCTCTTAAAGGACTAGTCAACCAGTCATTTTTGGATCCGACTCTCCTCCTGGCCCACACCTTCCCATTCCCCAGGCAGCCTGACTGCCAAGACGGTTGGCAGCGCCCAGGTGTGATACCAGGTAGCTGCATTTCCTCTCTGTGTGTGCTCTGTTGGCCCTCTCTAAGCATAGTCGGCATCCATCTGCTCCTCTCGCCCTTCCACGCTGCAGAGTTAGGTGTTGTTTTGTCCCCTGGAGGAAGCCCATATTGTTCTATTCCTACCAGAGAAGAAACAAATCAAGAGCAACAAGGAAAAATATGGAGTGTAAGCATGTGTTTCCAGGTCATCAACATGCAAGCAAACGTGCACGAAAATGAGTGTTAATTTACTGCATGATTCAGTGTTTGCAAGACTATCAAGTCATTTCCCACAGGCTGCCCAACAGCCATCTCATGGCAATGAATTTCTATTATGACCCATGTATGATGGTTGAACCGACAACCTAATGATCACAGAAAAGTGCAAAATAATAACAATGGTGATAACAATAATAATAGCGTAATAATTAACTGGCAAAGGCATTTACAACTGGGATCAGGTGGGGAATACAGGTTTTTGGGGCAGCTATATAACAGGTCTGATTGTCTCACTTTAACATTTGTGGTTTCTGTTGTCTTCATTTAAAAAAAAATAAAAATTCTCAGCTATGAAAATAGACCCAGTCTAACAATTAAAATAGAAAGAAGTGGTATGAATAAATAGGTTATGCTTTTATTTTTGCTTTTCATCTTAGGTTTCGGAGGTCCTTTAATATTTCTTGGACTGTTCTGCGGTAATTGTCAAACGAAACCAGAAGAAGACTCCAGCTTTTTGGGATTTTTGTGTTTAGTAATGAGTTACATTCTCCATTACCCATTTTCTCATTCAAACACACGGGCCTTTGGCTTTGCTTTACTTATCTGTAAATCTCACAGTGGACTTGTACTTTAAAATGGACCAAACCATCTGAAAACAAGACCATTTTAAAGATAACGAGCATACTTACCTGGCAGGGCAGATACCAAGATCACAGGGTGGCTTTCCCAGGGTGAGGCTTATCCGCTGCACTGACCCCTGCGGTTTCCCCAAATGTGGGAAACTCAACTGCATAATTTGTGGTAGTGGGGGGCTGCATTTGTGTCCTCCCTTGATATTTGCTTTAAAAACGAAAATTAAAAAATTAAAGATAAATGGGCATTTAAAATTCATTTTATCCTTTTTTTCTTCTCATTATTATTTTCTTCTTCTCATTTTTCCTATCATCAAGTGTATTTTAATATCTGGTTGAAGGAAGACTCCATCAGATTTTAACAACGTGAACGTTCATGATGAATTTAAAATGTCCAAAAGAGAATTCTGAATAATGGAAGTAGAGTTTAACGTTTAGTTATTTCTTTTTCTTGAAAAGTTGCCTCCTCTCATGCTCATTTTCTTTAATGGAGTGTTGTTAGTTACCTTGTTTTGGGCAAATATCCTCTAGCAGGTTTCAGCCCAGAACAAATATTTACAGTTAAGCCCTAAACTCTAGAAAATGGCTTTATACACGTGCTGGGGGTGGGGCTGGGCTTAAAAGGAAAGGCCGACTGTGTCTTGGCTTTAGAAACACAAGTGGAGCCACTGCAATAAATCATTAAAGATACTCAAAAGGGTGTTTATTGGAGAAGTGCTTACCTTGGATAAGCGAAGGTGGAGGGTTGAGAGGCTGCGGGGGGCTGGGGTCCCACCGAACTAATGGGCACACTTTTTACAGACAGAAGGGCCATGCTTTAGTCATAGTGGTAAATCTGTAGTGACAGACGTTTGTTCTATATTTGTGAATGACCTGATTTGGCATGCATGCAGCTCGTTCTACTGACAATAATGATAACATGGTGTGAGGGAGAGGGAGAGAGAAGAAAGGAGAAGGCATGGGGTGGGGGAGCCGGGCTGAGGGAGGAGAGAAACCCAGGCAGACAGAAAGGGAGAAAGGGAAAGGAATATTAAACAGGCGCAGAGCGTGAGCATCTCAGGGTGACCCCAAGGAAACCTGTCTTTGGTATCTGATGATTTTAATTTGGGAGGAAGTCTTATGTTTATGCCTAATTGATTCAGGGAGGATCGCCTTTCCTTCCTCCATGCCCCCTCCCTCTCTCTCACTCCTCTGCCCTGCAGTCTCTGGGGAAGGTACTCAGAACAGCTGTCAGACCATAACGGGATGCTTCTGCATTAAGGAATCCCTTGTAATTTGCAAAATTTGCCTGGCCTTCCACGCTTTGCTGCAGTCCTGCAACCCATGGGCACTTCAGGTAAGAAAGAGACTGGCCAGAAGTGACAAAAAGAACGATGGGCTGTCACTCATTGGAAAGGAAGTAGCATTATGCTCCTCGCCACGTCCCCTTCTCCCAAGCCATCCCCTTTTTAGAATAACAGATATAATTTATGGCAAGAGCAATTACGACCCCCAAAGAGCCCTCCACAGAGAGAGAGGCTGGGTGGCAGGTGGAGCAATGAATGAGGAGGACGCCAGAATTCTGTGTACTGTTCCTAACTTGCTGTGTGACTATGGACAAGTCTTGTCCCCTCTCTGAGCCTATTTTCAGACCTGTAAAATGAAACAATTCAAAAGATGATCTTTAAGGAAACTTTCAGGGCTAAAAATCACATGCCGCTAAAAATCACCTACAACTCTCATGGTACGTACACAGATACGTAGGTAGGTTGACCTAAGGCAACCTCCTCGGAGAGGCCTCCCCTGGCAAGCTCCATGTAAGTATTGCTCCCCTCCCATCACGCTCCCATACAGCACTCATCATATGAAACCGTCCTTGTGATTTCTTTATAGTCATTTTATTAACCTACTATGATGCAAGCTCTATGCAAATGGGGATACACTCTGTCTTACCACTTCTTCCTTGGTCAAGAATATATATAACTGTATATATATAATACACATATATATTTATACATATGTATTCTTCACCAAGGGAGAACCTATATTTTATATATATATAAAAGAAGAATCTATATTTTACATATACGCACATATACACATACACACACACATACATGTATATATGTATATGTAAAATGCTTGAGGAGTGTTGAATGAACACATCTGGCTATTTTTGTATGTTAAATTCTTTCAATTTGCAAGCGATAGGCATACATACATACTCAGGTTACTTTGATGAATGCGCCTTTATGAGGGACACACAAGCAAATAAGAGATGAGGAAATAATCTCGTGAAGGCCATCAGCAGGCACTATTGAGAAATGAAACATGACATCACTATCGAGGGTACAGGGGAAGCTCTGTGACCTGACGTCCCCTGACAGCACAGCATCAGCTCTATTCATCGTCCCCTCAGACCGAGCATCCATTGCTCTCCACTCCGTGGCTCTGCCATTTTAATGAGACCTATGCACGCTCTCACCATTTCTGTTGCTCTGGATTCTCCAGAATAAACAACTATCTGTGGGTCCCAAGGCCAAACTCCTCCAGAAAGGATTTGAGTGGCTTCCCTAACCACTATCCAGTGTAGGGAATCCCTTTGGGAAAGATTGCCCTTGACATCAGAGCATTGGGAGGGGTCCTTACCAGGGGGACACATCAGAAGCCACTAAGCAGCTTTTTCAAAATACACTTCTGAGGACCCACTGATAGGGGATAAGCTAGAATCTCCAGCTGGTGTTGAGGTGGACATCTGGCGTTTGGGGGAGTCTCCCCAGGAGGTCCTGTTGTGCACCTCTGGACCACCACCACCACTGTCTTAGCCCCATCAGCTCTGCCCGGCAGGGTGGAGTCGCTGGTACAGAGCAAGGGAGTGGGCACGGCACGTACTCAGAACATCACAGGATCCTTTCCAATGCCCTGCCCGTCGCTCCATCTGTCTGTCCATCCTCCCATACCTACATGGTAGGTATGCTATTTCTCTTCCTAGGTAGAATATGTAGACATTGGATCTTGATTTTAATATCTCTCTCTTCTTCCCCTGCAGAAACACTTATAAGGATTAAGACAAGTTAAACTGGTTCTAGAAACCAGGAGTATAAGTGTGTGCATCACAGCTGGGGTTATAGAAAACAGAGCACATAACCGTAGATTCCATTTCAGGATTAGAATTCGGCTTCTTAAAATAATGATCCTTTATTCTGCAGTCTTTTTCATCCACAGTGCCACCAAGGTAGGAGTGCCTGGAAAGGAATTTATTCTTTGCTGGGCCACATGCGGGACAGCCTACTGAATTACTTGGGAAATATAACTGCTGCTCATTTCCTTCACCAGAACAAAACAAAACAAATGAACAAACGAAAAAGAAGGAGGTGGGGGAGAAGGAAAAGAAGGAGGAGGAAGAGGAGGGTAAAACAAATATCACACATGGGCCAGTTTCTATGACCGACATCAGGCACCCTTGGGAGAGAGTGAGCTACAAAGAGTGAGGAAGGCTGGGTAGCAATTTATCCAACACAATGTGTACTGAACTCCAATTTGTATGATGCATAAAAAAGATAGAAGATACAGCCTCTGCCTTCACTGAGCTGACAGTCCAATGGGGGGACACGTGGAATGGATCCATAATATTAAATAAGATGATGCATATAAAGAGACTAACAAGTGCCAAGCCTACTGTGTGATCTCAACAGATTTAGTTCCCTTTCATCTGAAACAAAGAAGCTAATTACACAATAGCTGTATGTGTCAGACTTGCCCAACCTCCCTTCCAACTTCCTTCTCCCTCATTCACCTCTAGAGGATTTTCCAGGCTCACTTGTGACTGGGGCAGCCGTATGGCATAGGAGGAGTCTGCTGGGTTTGTCATTATCCCTTTGCACTGGGTTGAATAGTGTCTTAAAATAATCCATGTCCATCTGTAAATGTGACATTATTTGGAAATAGGGTCTTTGAAGATGTAATCAAGTTAAGATGAGGTCCTACTGGATCAGGACGGACCCTAAATTCTATAGGACCGGTGTCCTTATGGGAAGAGGGAAATTTGGACACAGAGACACAGACACACGGGGAGAAGGCCGTTTGGAGATGGAGGCAAAGATTGGAGTGAGGCCAAGGACAGCCAAGGATAGCTGCAACCTACAGAAGCTAGAAGGGGCAAGGAAGGACTCTCCCCTAGAGCCTTCAGAGGGACATGGACCTGATGATGCCTTGGTTTTAGACTTCCAACCTCTAGCACTGTGAGGGAATAAACATCTGCTATTTGAAGCCACCCAGTTGGTGGTACTTTGTTACAGCAGCCTTAGGTAACTAATATGCCTTCTTCCTTCTTCCTCGAGTGAGGACACGATGCTTTGAGGAGCAGCAACATCTTTATGAGTGTGAGGACAGGTGCCATACGCTAAGTTAAGACAGGAAACCAGAAAGACAGTAGGATCCTGCTTCCTTGTGGCAAGTTCCCCAGACGTGAAATAAATAAATCCCTAGTTGTTTCAGGTATTGTCACTCGGGTTTTCTGTGACAGATGACACATTTCTGACTAATGTCCTACGGTCAAGTAGAAATTACATGAGAGACACTTGAGCTCATGTCTCAGCCATGTTGATATGTACACAAGTGGCCCTAGGCAGGTCATTAAAAATTCTCAAAAGTCACTGTAGTCCTCCTTAAAACAGAAACAATAATATGTACCTGGGTTTTAAATGAGATATTGTATGACAAGGCCAAGTGTCATCCATGGGGCGGGGGAAGCTAATACAAATGACCCGGGCTGCTGGACTCCAAGGCACCTGAGTATCAATATGACTGACATTTAAAGACCATTCTCGCCACCTGATTGGGGGATTCCCCAATTTTCTTAAATCAGGAAGTGGCTGTCAGTAGCCCTAGTAAAAATACTTTATAAAATATAAAGGACCATACCAACACTGGGGAGGATTTAAGTACAATTAAATAGTTCCATCACCCAACTTAAAAGAAGGGCTCCTAATGTTCTTATCCAACAAAAGAGCACAGAGGCAATATTTTCAGGTTCCTTCTGGAGTAGCTTCATCTCCTGAACTTCCCAAATCATCCCTTTCTTGCTCTAAGTATGTCTTTCCCATCCCAAGACCCTTTTCTTGGTTATGAGTAAATACAAGACATGAGCCAGTTGCCTTCTGACTCTCCTTAGTCAGAAGCAGCAGCAGGAGAGATGGAAACTTGTTCCAAAGGCCGGTGGGCCCTTGATATAACTGAGGGGTGAACTTGAGGGTAGACCCCAGACATATACTACGGCTCCCTGGAAATCTAAGGGGACATCTGACCTTCTCAGCAGGACACATGGAACACAGTACATCTTCCACTCACTTCCCCCTTGGCAGGCAGGCCTCTCCCAGAGCAAGCCCCATTTTCCAAAGGGCCGGAGCCTCCCAACATTCAGCGCCTCCAGACACGGGGCTGTGCGTGGCCTGGTACCCGGCTCCTTTAGCTTCTGGTTCCTCTCAGCGTCCAATTCTAATCACCTGTTTGCAGACGTGACTATATGCCCAGGCAGGCCCTGGTCTCTTTCCTTTTCCTCCCACCCTTTCTCACCCTCTCACCACTTTAGAGCTAAGTGAATACGGTTTTCCAAATATAGTTTTGCAGCCAGTGTGCTAGGCCTTCTAATGAGCCACGATAATTGCTTCTGCCGTTTTCCAAAATGAAAATCAACCTCCAAAGAGCAGCTGGTTTCTTGCAATGTTCTCTTCCCTCCAATTACATCCCGCCTTCCTACAAGTCGGTCACAGCCCAGCCTTGACCGCCCGGTCCATGAGGTGGGCCGGTGGGAGTCGGTGGGAGACACGTGTTGGGGAGGAAGCAGGCGGGGGATTGTGCACTTCATCAGACGTGAGGGAACAGGGAAGGAGAGGGAGTGGGGAAGATCCGGTTTTGGTTTTGAATTCTAAGGTGTCCTATGACGTGTTGTGCTTATGAGTATATCTGAAAAGATAACCCACTTTTTAGATGGCAGAACAAAGATGATTCCACTGTCCTACTTTTTTTTCAAGAATCACTCCAAAACAATAAAGAGAACAAGAAACAATAACACAAACTCCATATTCTTTGAGGGCAGGAGACATCTGTGATCTGGAAGCACCGTACATGAAGATGAGAAACAGACGGAGGAGTAGTAAGCACTCAGGAGGTCTGCAGAAAGTCAAATCCAACAGCCAGAGGCAGCTGATCCCCAGCCTGAAACAGGAAGCTCTGGGGAGCCACAGACAGTATCAGTCAGAATCAAGCACGGAATGGAAAACAGGCCCCTAGCCCCTTGTGGTGCAAAGATAATAATATGATAAGAATACCAGGTTCCATTTGTGGAGCGCTTGTTGGTGCCTGTCCCTTTCAAATGTTTTCTCACGTAATCCTCACAACAGCAGCAAAAGATATTGCTCCCCCATTTTATAAATGCAAAAACCAAGACTCAGAGGGAAAAAGTCATTTGTTCCAGATTACAGAGAGAAAGATACTACACCAGCGTATGTATTCTTAATTCCATGAGTGCCAGGTGTGCCTGTGCTGCATGTGTTGTCGGGTTGGCTTATGGTTGGCAGGGTGACAGCCTGGGCCACCCTCTGGACTCCTGCTTCACCGCTTGACACAGCCATTACGCTCAAGCTGCCCTGTTGTTTGGAAGATGCCTACAGAAACAAAGCGCAACCACCTCCCTTTGTCATCTGCAACAGGACGTGATCCAGTGTGGCCCTGTGGCTGAAATGGGGACGGACCTAGAAAGCAGGTCCTTTGAGCAGGTGGGAGTCCTGAGGGACTGACAGTCCACCAGACAGGCTGGGCTGTATTCCGAGAGGGAGGATGGGTGTCAAGGAAACTGCCCTGCCTCTTCCTTCCTGCACTGTCTAGTCTGCTGCTGCCCTGAAACCTGTTCTGTGCCAGCCGGGGCAGGCTGCAGAGCCCACTGTTGTTTCTTCCCACCCCCACCCCCTGGATCCACTGGTCACCCAAAGTGCAAAAGTCTGGGTGACTCTAAATCATGAAGAAACAAAACATCCTGTGTCAAAACTACAACATAACGTTTTCAGTGTCTGTTCTCTGTTTGTGCTTTCTGTTCATGATTCAAAAATCAATCAACGGACACTTGATGAGCATCTCCAATACAGGTAGTCACTCTGTTAGGCACGTTGGAGGTGAAAAAGTCCAAGGGCATAGCGTCTGCCCTCAAGAATCCATAACCTGGCCAGGCAAAGTGGCTCACGCCTGTAATCCTAGCACTCTGGGAGGCTGAGGCTGGAGGATTGCTTGAGGTCAGGAGTTTGAGACCAGCCTGAGCAAGAGTGAGACCCCATCTCTACAAAAAATAGAAAAATTAGCTGCGCATGGTGGCACGTGCCTGTAGTCCCAGCTACTCGGGAGGCTGAGGCAGGAGGATCACTTGAGCCCAGGACTTTGAGGCTACAGTGAGCTATGGTGATGCCACAGCACTCTAGCCAGGACAGCAGAGTGAGACTCTATCTCAGAAAAAAAAAAAAAAAAGAATCCATACAGGCAGAGAGCTACAGCATCAGCACCTCAAAAGGGAAGGAAAGCTGTGTGTTATTAAGAGCTTGTGGAGAGGCGTTCTGAGTTGTACTGAAGTTGTTCACGTTGCCTGTTTATTTCTCTGGCTCTTCCATTAAATTGTGAGACAAGTTGGGTGCCGTGGTGACACCAAGGACGGTTTTTTCCAGGAAGCACCAAAGCAGCAGTGAGTAAAAGAAATACCTAGGAATACATGTATGTTTGGCTCTAGACGTTGCCATTGAATCTAAATTTCCATCTTACAAAGACAGGGTAACTTGCATAATGCATTTATTTCTACTCTAGCGGGTCAGTCTAATTATTATTGGCCTCAATTCACACCCCAGGCAGCTGCAACAGTCTTCGCCTGCAATCAAACAGTATTCTAAAAGGTGTGAAATTCTTTGTTGGCATTGAATAGACATGAGAGCCAGGGATTCCTATTTGTCACTTGTCCTGAGATATCCAGTGATCAGGGCCACTGCAACGGCCTCAGAAGAAAACAAGTCAGTTTGGGAAACTGACTTCTGCCCATTCTGCTGACAGGAAAATTGAACTGGCGGTTATTTCCTCATTCAGCAAATATTCATGAACATTCATCATACACTGAGGCACTGTCTGAGGCAGCAGATGGAGTACAGAGGCTCCATGGAGAATAAACAGGATTTCTGCACCCTGGACTTTGAGTTCAGGTGTCTGCAAGTCATTCAGTTATTTTACTGGCTGACCGACTTCTAAGCCAGAGACCAGCAAGGTGTGACCCACAGGTGAGGTTCAGCTCATCACCTGCTTTCATATAGCCCTTGAGTTAGGAGTGTTCTTTACAGTTTTAAATGGTTGAAAAAAGTCAAAAGAGTAATATTTTGAGACATACGAATATTCTATGAAATTTTGGCCAGGCCTGGTGGCTCATGCCTATAATTCTAGCACTCTGGGAGGCCAAGGCCAGAGGATCGCTTGAGGTCTGGAGTTCAAGATCAGAGTAGGCAAGAGCAAGATCCCGTCTCTACCAAAAATAGAAAAATTAGCCAGACATGGTGGTGTGTGCCTGTAGTCCCAGCTACTTGGGAGGCTGAGGCAGGAGAATGGCTTGAGCCCAGGAGTTTGAGGTTGCAGTGAGCTGTGATGATGTCACTGCACTCTGCCCAGGGTGACAGAGAGAGACCTTGTCTCAAAAAAAAAAAAAGATATTCTATGAAATTTAAATTTGAGTGCTCATAATCCAAGTTTTACTGGAGCACAGCCATGCTCATTTGTTTATGTATTGTCTACAGCAGCTTTCATGCCACAACAGTAGGGTAATTGCGATAGATTATGTATGTAGGGTCCACAAAGCTGAACATTTTTTTATTATTTGCTTTTTTAAAGAAAAGAGTTTGCTGATCCCTGTTCTAAGTTAACTTTTCTCAAAATGCACCCCATAAATCATTACTTCTGAGGAGTATGTGTTAGCTATTTTTTCAAAAGACAGTTCTATTGGCAATGTATTTAAAAACAATAGGTTGTAAAATTTATTTTAAGTTTCTTAACTGAGAATTTCTCTAATTTTGAGCATGCCAAAGTACATACAATAGTGATATAAGATATGGAGTTTTCCCAAACCTGTTTATTTTCAGAGAATCTCATGGCATGTGAGGTGTGCACACCACACTTTGGGAAATGCTGATCTCTGTACATTTCTTAGTCACAGACTTTATTTGTATTCTTTCTAAAACCAGTTGCCAAAAGCCAAAGCAGTGTCATTGTATAGTAAGAATGTTTTTCTACCTGGGTCTGAAGCCCTTGCTCTGAAGCATAGTTTGATTGTTCTCAATGTTCCCAGTTTGATTTCAGCCAAAGAATTAAGTATTGAATATGTACCTACCACACTTGAGGAGTTTCCAAATGCATCCTAAAATGAAAATTTGTTGGAGAAGATCCAAACCCTCCCGTCATAGGGTGTATTAACAATGAACTGCTCCTGATTCACGATAATCACACATGGATTCAGCTCAGGTGTGTGGGGCAGCTGCTGGGATCTATTCGGAGAACCAAAGTTATTTGCACAGGGGCTGAGAAGCCTCCTGGGAGAGCATCACAGGAGAAACACACCAGGTGCAATGAGTTTGACTCAGTAAAAAGTCTTAATTACTCTAGGGGAGGGGCAGTCCTAAGTGTAGCATGATCTCTGTCACTTAGATGTGTCTCCTGGTCCAGTACCCACTGGTCACCAGTTTGAATCCTATGAGGAGTTGACAATCAAGTTGAGGGGGTTGTAGATAAAAACTAAGAGCTCTTTCTTTAATCTCTTAAAATCTTGAGGCCTGAGTAACACTGTTTCTAAATCGAGGGATACATTCTTCCTACCATGTTGGAAGACATTGGTCTGGTAAGTGCTCCTGGCAATGGGGTTGCTTCTGCCCAGGTGGCCAAGGTCATGTGGCGGCATTGCCTTCTGGGGGTGCTGTTTGCAATGGAACAGCCACATGGCCCCACCTGCCTAGCAGAGCAGTGAGGGCAGGAAACCATCAGCCAGCAAGAGACAACCTGGTGTGGCTGAGCACCTGACAGAGACTTCATAGGGACCAAGAAGAGGCTTTCCCTTTACCCCCTCAAGGTAGCAGACAAGAGGCAGATTAGTGGGAGAAAAGGCATACCAATTTATTTAACATATATTCACAGGAGTTTTCAGAATGAAGACCCAAAGACACAGGGGATAGAGTCCATTTGCATGCTAAGGTTCAACAAAGTATGGACAGCCGTGTAGAAATATGATTTGATAAAAAGAAAATGATCTAATGCTAATAGACTGAGTGAGGAAACCCAGCAAGGCCTGTCTGTCTAGAGTCTTCTTGGCCTCTCTGTGCAACATTCCTTCATTCTGCGTGTGGGGCAGGACCCTCTCTGGAATGGGGGTCTTAGGACCTATAGTCAAACGAGATAGGTCAGATAATTTCTTCATGGCCAGTTTTTACACAGAAAGGCAGAGGGAAAGTTTGAGTAATATTTTTAGGTTTTATGGAGGACTCTGGGGAAAAGGGTTCTAGTTTCTATAACCCGCCTTGGAGAAGAGGGATTCTAATTTCTACGACCAGCCTGGGGGGAGAAGGAGACTGAGAGACAGGAGGGCAGGAGAAGGTCAGAGAACAGCTTTTGCTTCTGAGGCCACTTCTGAGGCCTTCACTTTGGGGTGCTGTTTTCTGAGTCCCCAAAACTCCAGACCTTGTGGAGTAGCAGAGGAGATAACCGCCAGCAGGGATTTGGGTACCCAGTGGGAGACAAAATGGGGAAGTGCCAGGGTAGCATCTGCCGGAGCCCACACGTGTTAATGAGCATAAATGAGACCATCTATCGTCCCTGAGGGGTGTAGGAAGACCAGAAATCCTTGGGGGTAGTGCGTATCCTGCGCTATGCCTGTGACTTTGCGACTCAAAGAGCTAGAATGTTTGATTCCATTCCTAGTCACAGATTGAAGGAGCTTGGGAGAAATTTGGATGTCTTCTATATACTCATATAAACACACATAAACTCACACATTTGCATGTATATCCTATCCAAGATATGTGCTATGAATGTAAATGTTCACACATACCAAAGCTGCACTTGTATATGAAATCATAAATTGTCAAAATGAGGTGGGAGTGGGTGGGAGCTGGGGGCGGGGAGTCTCAATGTGTGCATCTCAGGGTCTCGCCATCCTGGCTTCAACCAGACAGCTCTGCTTTGCAGGCTGTGTGCATTGTGCTTCTCCATAAGATTTCTTTTAAGAAAGATTTCCATGGCTAAATACCAATTTTGAAAACTCATTCAATATAATCTGACCCCTACCATTTTATAAATGAGGAAATGGGGACGCAGAGAGGTTAAATGATTTGCCTGAGGACACGAAGACAAAAGTAATGAATTAAGGGCTCAAGTCCAATGTTTTTGTTTTGCTTTGTTTTCTTATTACACCATGCAGAGAAAGAAAAAATAGACACTAAAACAATGAGGTCTACATATTTTACAGAACTCTGTCTGTTTCTTGGTTTTAATGGTTGGGGGTTTGAGAATTGGCTTATTAGATCTTTTAATTTTTCTAGCTATGATTTTATAGCAAGAGAAATATTAGCTATGGGGGCAGTAATGTGGATTAAATTAATACAGTTTCGTATCAAATGACCATAGTTAATAAAATTTCAAATTCAACTTTCAAGTTGAATTTAGACTCTGCTAGACATGTTGAACTAATCAGAAATATATAACAACATGAATCATCATGTTTTAGAAAGGGACTTGAAAAACATTGACCCAATTTTCTAAGCACAGAAGGAAACAAAAACGATGGCAAGAAAGTTCGAGAAGAAGTTCATGAGTGAATGGTAAGAGAGTAGAATTATTAACCCTGGAGGAGGGAAAGTAAAAGAGGCGAACTGTTTCCAGGAACCTAAAGTGCCTCTTCACTGAGATGTGCTACTTTTCTCATCCGCAAGGAAGGCGGAACAGGAGAGGACCTCTGCAAATCTCCACGAGCATCTGGCGTGGTAGAATCCGGAGAATTGAGATGCTGCTACAAACCTTGGAGGTTCTCCAGATCTCACAGAGGTGTAAGGATTAGAGATGGTACATGTTAGTGCTTGGTCCAGGGAGGAAACGGTAGATATTATTATGGACTCAGGTGATTCAAAGCCTCTGATACTGTTTCAGAAAATATCAAGTGTCACCATATGGTAGAAGTTAAAGGGAATTTGGCAAGGAGTCATAGCAATAAATATACTAAGATGGTGACTTAGATTGCCCACCCAGGCTGCAGGGCTATTGCCCAGGTCTGGTAGAGTACCCTGCTGTGCTCAGCCCCTGCCCCTGCCTCTCCTGCTGTCTAAATAGGGATTCCTAGCTGCCTGCTGTCCCCGTGGGGAAGTTCCTGAATGGGCAGTGGACATAAAGCAGGACATTTTTCTTAAGTTTTAGGTGCATCTAATGTCTCAATTTCTTAATATGCTGCAGTCAACATCTGAAATACAATGGACTCCTGGACACAAATGATTATCACAAATCCCACCCCTGGGTCACCTTTCTCTTTCTCATCAGAGAAGACATCTGTAGCTGGTGGCATGGGGACACGTAAGCAGTGTGGAGGTGGAGGCGGGCACATCCTCACCGTGGGGGTTGTGATAAGGCACATACTTGAACAGTGATGGAGATGGTACACACAGGACTTCCTAGTCTAACCCTTAGTACCTGGGCAGTGTCCCTAACAGGAGAACAGGACACTATCAACAGTTCACTTGTCCATCTTCCACACTCTCTTTCCTCTGAGTTCAGGTACAATGTTGATGTATTGTATCTGTGTCTAACCTTGTAGCTCCAGGTCCCAGTGGTACTAGACATTTATGACCAAAAAAAAAAAAAAAAGATTCAGAAATATAGTGTTTGTTCACTTCAGTTTTAACAGACCTGGAAGAAGGATTGGAATCCTATAGAATAAAAGCATTATTTATGACTGGCAAAAGATGTTCACTCAATTAACCTCAAGTCATGGCATCACTAGAAAGTTAAATCCGAGATCTTAGAAAGATAAATTTGCAAGCTGTTAATAATGAAAACAACCAAACAAGCCGACTCCACCATGAAATTCCAGCTTGCTAGCTTGCCAGATGCCTGGCGGTCTCGGATGCCTTTGCATCACACAGTGCATTCACTTTCAGAAAAAGGAAACAAGCTACTGAGACCATCTCCCTGGGACTGTCCCTGGTCAATTCTCTTGTTCAGACCTTCCTCAGTCCATGTGAAGTCATTAGCAGGACAGCTCAGCTTCAGGCGGTGAGCGGCTCTCTACAAGTTCCAAGGATTTAGTAGGAAGTGGGTATTGACAATTTGAAATGTTTGGTGGTGACTCAGGTCCCTGAAGATTAGCTGTGAAATCTGCAGCTGAGTCCCATTAACTGTGGCCTGGGTGTCCCCTGTCCCTTGCAGGCTTCCAAGCCTCACCTGAGTCTTCGAGGGAGCAGACACACCTATGTCTTCAACCAACCTACAGAAGTCTGAGACACCCGGGAGGCAGCATAGGCCCCTCCGAGCAACAGCTGTTGAATCAGCTGCCTTGACTGATTTTCTGTCGCAAGTCCACTATTGAGAGCAGCCGTGCCTAAAATAACTCAGGAAGGGGAAACAACAACTCTTACTGAGTGGAGGGGCGGGGAAGCCATTGAAATGTGTCCACATATTATCTCCCTTTGATCTCTGGGTAGGGCTTAAGAGACATTGTGTATACAGTAGTCCGCCTCTATCAGAGCTTTCACTTTCTATGGTTTTTAATTACCCTCAGTCCATGGGGTCTGAAAATATTCAATGGAAAATTCCAGAAATAAACAATTCATAAGTTTTACATTGAGTGTCGTCCTGAGTGATGTGATGAAATCTTGCACCTTCCTGCTCCATCCGGCCCAGGAATCCTCCCTTTGTCCGCTGTATCCAGATGGAGAGAAAGAGAAGAGCGACAAGAAGCCCCTTGGTTAAAGGTGGAGCGGAAATCATGACTCCTGACCAAAAGAATTATAGTAGAACAACAAAGAAACTATTTTAAGTAAGTCACCAAAATAAGGAATAATGGTGGTTACTCCAATTTATTTAAGGGCTAGTTAAAACTTTGCCCCCTTCCAACAGGACTTCATTCCTGCAAACCTCCTTGGAGCTTTTCTCTCTCTTACTTTCCCAGTGACTGTCCCTCACCCCACCCCATATCTTATTTCTCTCTTTTCCCAAACTCCTCCAGTATCTCCATCCAGCCTGGCTCGTTGCTCAGGCCAGCCCCGACCCCACTCCTTTTCTCACCTCCTTGCTGAACGTGATTCTACTGGAAACACTCTCCTTCCTGAGGTGCCTGGATCCGGCGTACTTTTGTTACTTTACGTTCTGCCCTATGTCCCTGCTCTGCAAACAAAAACTCAGGGACCAGAAGAGCTGGCAGAATCCTTTTGAGCAGATGGAAAGGGGAAGAGTCTATGGGTCATTACTAATTTTTTTTTTTCTGTCACACATGAAAAGGTCTAGCACAGTGCCTGGGCTCCATTGAGGAAAATGATCAATACATAATTTATTAATATTAGTGGATAGTACACATAGATTCTAGCTGCAGCCTCCCCAGCTACAACAGCCATCAATACCATCATTCTTGGGGCTCTCCGCACTGACGTAGATATTCTTCTGTGGTCTTCCTTCCTCCTTCTTTTCCTTCCTCCATACTGCCCTCCTTCCTTCCTTATAACTTCTTGTCACCTTCAAGAGCATTCAAGGATAAAGATGTTAGAAGAAGGTAGGGTTGGCAGAGAGTGTGATCTGTCTAATTCTCTTCAAGAAAGGTCATAAATAGGGCCCTCCAAAGGTGAGGGGGAACAACAGTGACATGAATTGACTGAGTACTTGCCAAGTCTCACACTGTGCACTCAGTGAGCACTGACCCTCCTATTCCTCATGACAGGCATGTGAGGTATGTATGTAATTATAACGGAGTTGCATGCGTTTAACTTACTCAACCTGGACAAATGCAACTGCATATACTTAACTTAGAGGAATGGAGAACAGGACAGAGAGAATGAATTTAACATAATTTGCACAAGTGATTTTGTTCCCGATTCCACTCAGTGAAGTTGGACTCCAGAGAACACAGATATGAGGTTCCTCAAACTACCTCTGGTCCAGGGCAACCTCCCATGGAGTTAGCATCTCACGGCACCAGAATGATCCTGATGATTAAATTTGCAATACAATCTCTTTCATCCAAAATGGCCCATAAATGGAGGCCAAGAATTTTATCTGTTTCTGTCATTGGAGGAAAATCTGGCCATGTACACCTACTGGGAGATGATTTGGGAGAGAAACTTTATAGGCATTTTGAAGATTCATCAAGAATAAATTTGATGTGTGCTATATTTTGTCTCAGATGTTTAGTTTTATTTCATATATGACTCTCCACTTTATCTCCGTTTTACAGATGGGAAAATTGAGGCTCAGAGAAGTTGAATAACTGGCCTCGCACCATGCATTTGGCACTGAGATAGGATCTGAACCATGCCAATCTGGCTCCAAAGCACATGCTCCTTCTCTCTTCTCAAGTGCAGTTCTGCTGTCCCCTAAGTCCCGGTGTCAGATGGTCATCTGCCTCTTGGCTGTCTATGTCATCTCGATTTCTCCTCCCTTCTTAAGCCTCTAGTCAGAGCTGCCCGGACAGTCATCAGTGGCCAGCGTGGGCACTCAGCCAGCTTGCACTGGGCCAGCCACACTGGTTCCTTTGGGCTGTCACTTATCCCAGTGACCAGTTGGCTGGACATGCATCCTGGTGTCCCTGCCTTACTGTTTGTCCAACATTGCACGTCATCCTGGCTGTACATCACAATACCATGGAGAGGTTCATATTCAGGAGAAGTAGTATTCTACGTGATTTTAGAATGGTTTTGCTACTTGGGTCATTGGTAATCACTGACTCTTCATCTTCCAGAGCCAGGAACTGAGGTCCAAAAGCATGCCTTGCCCACAGCCACACAGGAGGTAGGACAGGGCCAGAACACACCTGACTCTGCATCATGTTCACGTGCCACTTGGGAATTCCCCACATCCAGCTGCTTTGCTGAGAATTTAGGGTGACAAGTGATGGAACTCTCTTCAGGAGAATGACAAGTTGCAGGTGAACCCTCTGAGAACAAATGAGAATTTAATTGTCTCCATTAAGAAATGTGTGACACAGTCGCAGGGCTGAGTCAGGGTCCAGAGCCACAGGTGGCTTCGGGAGGACCCCTGTTGGGGACGGCGATGTGTCTGCCTTGTTTTGATTCATCCTACTGTTCCTGGTAATGGCACTGGCCATATCGGTGACCCAGATCCTTCACTTGCAAGAGGGCTGCCCAGAGAAAAGAAAGACCTCCTGCCATGGCCACCCTGTAGGAAATTAAAGCCGACTCAAGATTGTGTTGGAAAACGTTTTCCTTTTCAGTATGATAATAAGGACAAGATCATATCAGCGGTGTGGACCGTGGCAGGATTTTTCCTCGACTGAGCCTTTTAATGAGCCATTCTGTAACCAGGGCTCTCTCCGCACACGGCGTCTGTGTGCCAGCCGAAGTTTAAAGACTTTTATATTTCCCACCCTCATCCCCTTCTAAGCCCTGGCTTTAATTCTTTTAAACAGTAACATTAATTGGCTGTTAAGTAAAACAGGAGAAAACACAATAGATTTATGGTATTTTGAGAAGCTATACCAGTTCTCAAGCATTCAGAGAAACAGGCTTGGCTTTTACGAGGTAATTATGATATAGTGTTTTCTCTCGGCCTGTTGAGTCTGCGGGCTGCCTCTAAAATGGATCTGGAATGAACGTCGAAGTCAGGATTTACAGTCAAACCTTGTCAACATATAAAGCGCAGGAGAAGTTTATTGTTTTGTTGGTTTTTTTTTTTTTTCTGCAATATTTCCTTCTGTATTTCTATGCTGTGTTAGGTTTTGTAGGATTTCTCCCCTTCCCTTTGAAATGGTATCCATAAATTACTTCTCCTGATAAGGCTGCCGTATCATCAAAAAATGATTGTTTTTGCAGGCAATCGCGAGCGAGCATGTCAATTTAAATACTTTCTTTCTATTCCTCTCACCCCTTTTTTCTTCCCTCACCCCCAACGGGAAAATGGCTGTCATCTCAATTTTTCCTCCCTTTCAGAAATGAGCAGGAGTGGACTAAGTTTGATGCGTTTGAAGAGTCAGAGATCAGTGCGTGCCTTCCTTCTGTGTCTTTTTTGTTTCCTGGTCTCTCTGAAATCACAACTGTGTTTAGCTGTTGCCTTCAGGGAGAGCCAATCCGGGAGCCCCCAGGCTGCGAGGGTTTCGGCCCTGGATCTCCCACCAACAGGATGGGCTCTTGGAGTTACCTTACAATCTGGGAATCCCATTTCTTCATCTGTCAAATAAGGCAGGGGGTGGTTTCCAAGGCCTCCTTCAACTCTGAAATGTTAAGATTACCTCTGTATGGCCCAATGGTAACATATTAGGACAACTTGGTGTGTGTGTGCGCAAGTGTGTGTAAAGGCAACAGAGATAGAAGGGAGGAGGAGGATGGGAGAAAGACTCTCGCCTTAACCAAACATTAGTCAGGCTCCTCTAAGCCCTCCAGACCTTGACCTTTAATGTCTGTCCTTGTCGGGCCTGCATCACCCGGGTTGAGCAAGCATCTTGTTAAGTCAGTTTAGAAAGAATCCTTTACCAAGGCCATCTGATCACCCTTGATATCTAACCAAATTCCTCATCCCCTCCCCTCGTCATCCCTCAGATGATACCCTGGATGTCTCTTCTCAGTATTTTCCATCTACTCCCCAACCCAGCCCCACACTGCTCAGCCATAAATAAATCCCCCTCTTCCTTGTTGTTTGGGGTTGGGCCCCAACTCCCTCCCCTGCTGCAAGACCCCTTTACAGCAGTCTCTTTTTGAATAAAGTCATCCCATTGTCTTTAACGAGTCTCAGAATCATTTTCTTTTCTTTAACAGACACTAGAAGTTGTGCAGAAAAAGGCCTGTTCACCATGCTTCTGTAACCAGCTCCATGAACACATTTCGATGACCCCTCAATGTTTTTTATGATCTGCTCCCTTAACTAACTACCTGAACTTTTGAGTTGTCTCCCAGAAATGGTGGATTTTCCACAAGACAAAGGAAGTGAGATTCTGAAGGCCCCAGGGCAGACTTCCTGAGGCCAGGACTCACCAGCCCCTTTGACC
>CAUYSK010070389.1:0-29319 GCA_963575035.1 Avahi laniger | reverse complement strand
CACCCACATCATGAAGGGCAGAGGCAACAAGAACTGACACAGGTTTTAGTCCATCTGTGTGGGCTCCAGCTTGTGCTTGTGGGTCCCAGTCAGCCCTTGCTCTCCCTCACCTTACATACATCTCCCCTTCTCCACTGCCTGCCCTGTGGACATATGAGTCTCACAAGTCACTTTTCTCCTTTGGGTCTCAGTTTTCCTCACCAGTATAAAGAGCACATTTTATCAAATCTTCAAATTCTAAGGATACTCCCAGCTGTTAACAGGGCACTTTGTGGGAATCTTAACCTCTGGAACAGCAAAGACATTGAGCTGAGAGTGGGATATCTGGACACTAACCTCAGCTCTGCCTCTGGGGGACCTTGATCAAGACACTTTTCTCTGAGCCCCACGTCCCTTTATGTGTTACCACACAGAAGTTAGACTTGCTGCTCTTGGGAGTTCTCTACAGCTCTAAAATATCAGGCTTCTCTGAACCTGAGTGATTGTCCCTAAATTGGATGAGGGCCATTTCCTCTTTCTCTGAGTATTTGTGGCTTTTTCTATTCTCACACATGTAAAATATGTTCTCAGTGAGTCTTTCAGTACTTCAACCTTGAAAATCTTGTACTTCTAGGGAAAGTCAGATCTCCCCTCCCCCACACACAAGAGAAAGATTAAGATGTTTTGATGTTTTCCAAGATCATGGCTCAGTCTTCCAAAGAGATTTGGTGACAGATTTACCTCTCATTCCTGTACATAAAAGGTGACCCCTGGTAGAAAAAAATGGGGGTAGGGTGGTTGCCAGAGTTGGAAACAACTTTCTTTTGCAGTTGGGGATATTCTAATGATACTAAAGTCAGAGATGAAGAATCACTTTGATTGTAAGCCCTCTATTTTCAGATGCTTATGACTTCAAAGAATATAAATGAGTACACATTTTAAAAGTCTAACAGGGCAGAATTCTCACACAATGGAGTTTTGTTAAGTATGCCATTATCGTGCAGTACATGTAGTCAGGTCCTGTGACTCACATCTTATAGTAAGATCAATTTTGAGGTGTGAACTTTAGATTTTTCAGAAATCTAAGCAATGAATCGTGTTTGTTTATTAAGGAGCTATGGAGCCATTGATCTCGTTTCCAAATCCATGAATAAAACAAGCTTAAAACTATTCATGCATTCACCCAAGAGGCATGTAAGGTTGGCTCTTCTCTCTCCCTCATTCAACATCTATTTAGTTATTGACTCTGGTGCCCTCCATTTTTCCTGCCTTATTTTAGACCCCATCATTTCCTTAAAAATTATGAAATATTTTATACACTTGCTTCTCTTTATATGTTCATTTCATAGGTATGTTCCCTTAAATAATATGTTATTTCATAAGTCTGTTTTTGGAATCAATATAAATGCAGTCATACTATATGTCTTATGTATTTTTCTTCTTCCTTTTTTCTTCTAACTTGGTTTGTGAAATTTATCTATGTTAATGTGTGTAGCTATGGTAATTAATTTTCACAGCTGTATAGTTATGCATTATGTGAAAATCCCACAGTTTGTTCATTTTCCTGTTGTTGGACACATAGATTGCTTCCAGTTTTATGCTTTTGCAAATTATGTTGCTATGAAACTCATGCATATTCCCTAATGCCCATGTACAAGCGTTTTTCAAAGGCAATGGTTCTCAACTAAGGGTGACTTTACCCACAGCCAGGGCACATTTGTCAATGTCTGGAGACACCTTTAGTTATTATGACTGGGGGTGGGGGTGCTATTGGCATCTAGCAGAATAGAAGTCAGAGATGTGGCTAAACATCCTTAGAGCAGAAGCCATAACTGTCTTAATCAGTTTTTTGCTGCTATAAAAGAGTACTTGAGACTGGGTCATTTATTTTAAAAGATAGAAATGTATTGACTCATGGTTCTGGAGGCTGGAAAGTCCAGATCAAGGGGCCACGTATGGGAAGGGCCTTCTTGCTATGTCATAACATGGTAAAAGACATCACATGATAAGATACAGCAGATAAGAGAAGGAGAGAGAGAGAAAGAGAGAGAGAGAGAGAGAGAGACAGAGAGAGAGAGAGAAAGGGGCCAAACTTATCCTTTTAACAGGAATATACTCTTATGATAATGGCATTAACCGATTTATGAGGGCAGAGTGCTCATGACCTAATCACCTCTTTAAAATCCCACCTCTCAACATTGTTGCATTGGGGATTAAGTTTCCAACACATGAACTTTGGGGAACACATTCAAACCATAGGAACAACAAATAATTATCTGGCCACAAATGTCAATAATGCTGAGTTTGATCAACCGTGATCTAGAGTATATGCCTAGGCATCAAATTTCTGTGTCATTGGATCTTCTCAAGTTCCACTTTACTAGGTAATGCCAATTATCTTGCAAAGCGATTGTGCCAGTTACACTCCCAATGGCACAGGATAAAAGTTCTATTTGTTTCATATTCCCGCCAATTCAGTATTATTACTTTCACTACTCCTTGCCTAAACTATTGTTCCTACATTGTATTCTAACTTTTCTCTTATTTTCATATCTTTCCTCACAGATACAGTCTCCATATTATTGCCAAACTAAACTGCCTAAAAGTCAACCCATTTGACAATGCCAAATTCCTATAAGGAAACTTTTATGGACTCTATTGTATACAAAGTAAGCCTGGCATTCAAGATCCATACAAAAAGGCTTCATCAGCTCTGTACACCTAGTGATACCAGCTTATTTGGTTGCCTTCAAACATACTCTGCCCTTTCTCTGCCCTCTGTGTCATTTTTATTGTTGAAGTCTTGCCCTTTCTTATAATCATTTGCTCATGCATTCAATCAGTTAGTAATCATTTACTTTACTGAGCACCTACTATTTGCCATGCACCATTCTAAATGCTGGAGATGTAACAATAAACAGGACAGCCAGGAAAGCTCTCAGCCTGCTCTTCTCTTGGCTTTCCCCATCCCTAAACTCTCTAAGCCTATAAGTACCTTCCAAGATTAATCCCAGGAAGCCTCAAGAGCCTGGAGCCTAAAGTTTACCAGAGTAAACTTGATCAATCCTTGTACCCCATTCCTCAGTATTTATCTTTCAGTTGAGACTTACAATGTGGACATCCAAAGGGGCTGGAGGAGAAAAGAGCTCCAGAGGAGTGGCAAAGGGAAAGCCAAATTCTTTTTTGTGTATCCTTCCAAGGTTGGCCTTAACTGGCTAGTGTATAGTCAGACTCTATCTTTGGGCCTTCCCTGCATGCTCTGGGCCCCTCCTGTTGCATTTTTCCTTATGTTTTTTTGATGATCATCAGGTGGACCTGGAGGAGGCTATGGTGAGGGAAAAGGACAGAAGCTATGTACTCCATGTGCCATGACCTAAGCCCTGGGCCCAGTGGAGCTGTGTGGGGGCCTAGGGCTCTAATTAGAGAGCTTCTAGCCTAAGCTAGGTCTAAACTGAGAGAGAAAGGCAGAGAAGAAGGCATCCAACAAGAAGAGAACTGCCACCTTTAACTCCCTGGTTTGGGGAAAGAAGTAAAAAAATATTTGAAAAAGTAGGCCCTGTGGAAAGGTTGCCAACTTTTACCCTATTTTTACGCTGCTCTGTGTTCCGGGTCTGTGTACAGCAAGAGTAATGATCAGTAGTGACTGCACTCCTTTAAAACTCTTTGTTTCTTGACTCTAGCTTTAGAGACTGCCTTGCAAGTCTCCTCATAGCTTTACTAGGCTAACAACCTTGTCTGTTAGTGAAGCTGGGCTTTCAGGTTCCTCAGTGTGTGGCTGAGGAAGGTCAGTGATATTGATACTACTTCGTCTATAAATTATTTGGTGTATCCTGAACCATGGGAAAAGTGGCCTTCTTAGGCCCCAAACCAGGCAGGTCTCCTTGAAATCAGTCTCCCTCATGTATCCCAACTACTCAGACTTCCAAGAGTTACATGCATGTTAAATTCAAATTTGTTTCTTGCTCTTTTAAAATTCATTGATAAATTCAGGGATTCATTTTGGGGTAGTCTATTACCAAGTTATATCCAGAAGACAGGTCTCTGGGCAGCCTTTACAGCAATCTAGTTGACCTACAGCTAATTTAAGGTACAAAATAAGGGGCTTTTATTCTTTTTAGCTCTACATTTAGCTCTTTCTTATGCTAAACAAATTCTCTAAATCCTGGAAAACTATTTTATTACTTTTCCTGAGACATCATTAGGACCATATTGACATCCAACAGAGATGGGAAACTCATTCTTTCTTCATTCAATGAATAAAAATTTATTAAAAGAGCACCTACCATGTACTTGGCCTTTATCTTGCAACTAGAAGCTCAAAGAACAAGACACAGTCTTTGACCTCAAAGTTTCTCAAAGTCTATTAGCTAGCAAAAAGTCTAGTGGCTAGCTCAAAATCTCTCAGATAGTAGAGTAATGACTGGAGTTCATTGGGATAAGTGCCAGATAGTACAAAGTGAGCACATAGGAGTATGAGGTAACCTAAGTTTTGAAAGATGAGAAGTTACTTAGAGAGAGAATTGGTGACAGGGAAGAGGACCTCCAAGCAAAGGGAGCAGCAATTTCAAAGAAAGTCATAGAGACATGAAAGATTACTATGAAATTAGACTACTGCCAATATTTCAGGGTAACTGCAGCAAAAGATTTTGTGAGGGGAAATGGTGGAAAGTGAAGGTAAAGAGGCAGGCAGGGGCTTTGGATGCCAGACTCAGTAGCTTGAAGTTATCCTCAAGGACAGAAAAAGCCATGAAAAGATCTTAATTAAGGAAATGATTTGTATTTTAGAAATATCTGTCTGGAAGCAATGTGGAGGAAAGGCCAAAGAGGGGCAACAATGCAGTGCAGATTATAGCCGTAATTTATGTGAGAGATGCTGAAGGGCTGATCTAAGTCAGTGATAGAAGGCAAGGCATGCTGAGAGGTATATTAAAATATACAATCAATTGGATGGGGATCATGATTAGATATGGAGATACAGGAAGGAGATGTTGAAAATATAGGGGAATAAGTGGTAATGGATGTATTGACAACTTAGTAAGTCTGCATGGAAACAGGAAAAACAGATAATAGGGTTTCACCAAACCAAATCAACGGGAAGATGAGGGAAAGAGAAAAAAGGGAGAGAACGGATGGGCAAGAAATAGAGAGGTCAAGGGACAGACGTCTCAATACGATCAAAGAACAGGTATAGAGGGAGTAGAGGAATGAGACAGCTGGATGGATAGGAGGCTGCAATTTAAGATTGGGATATTTTAATTTATGCTGTCAGAGGTAGAGTAGTTTCAGGTGAAGAATAAACCCAAAATGTGTCTGTGGGAGAACATGGATAGTACGGGATAGAGAAGTTCACTGGAAACAAGAAAGCCAAGCTGCTGGGTGGTCAATGTGGATGTTGGAATCATCTGGAAGATAGTAGGATGGGGCAGAGAGCCAGACCATGAGCCAGATCCCCAAGTCCATAATAGTTGTAATAACTACTCCTAGCAGTCAGTGGATTATAGCATGAAGGAGGTGTAGAAGATAGCATACCACAATGGCACAAATCTCAAAAGGGCAGATATTATTTGCCTGGAAGCAACATGGGGTTGAGGAAGACCTATCTCTCTTCTGGCCCTAAGGTATTTGGTGTATGAGAGAACACAGTCTCCATTGAAGGAAACTTCACAGTAAGCTTTGTCTTCAGTGGATAACCAGGTTACCATTAAAGCCTAAAGATTAGGGATAATTCAGAGAAGATGCACGATTGAAAGTATTTCTGGGTTCCCTATTGTATTCCACTGATGTATTTAACTATCTTGTACTAGGACTTCACTGTCTTAATTGCTATTGCCTTATAATGCTATATAGTATAGCAAATCTTCTCACTAATCTTTTAGGAGTATTTTGATTATTCTTGGGCCTTTGCTTCTCTATATAAATTTTCAAGTTAGGTTGACAAATTCTGCGAAATAGAACCTGTTGGAACTTTTATTGCAATTACTTGAATTATCAATAAATTGGGGGAGTATTGACATATTTATAATATTGAGTCTTTCAATCTATGAATATGGGATCCATATTTATCTCAGTCTTATTTCAAACCTCCCAATAAAGTTCTATCATTTTCTCTGTGAATGTCTTGTACATTTTATATTAGAGTTATTCCTTGGCATTTCATATTTTTAATACCACTACAAAAGTTAATTTTTAATTTCATTTTCTATTTTATTGAGTCAATGTTGCTGTCCTTTTTCTAAGATCTTGGAAAGAATACTTGGTTCATTAATTTTCACACTTACTTCTTTTTCTTTTGATTGTTACTTTAACTGCATCACACAAATTTTGTTATTTGGTATTTTCATTGTTTTTCAGTTCAAATTATTGTCAAATACCCATTATGATTTCTTCTTTTATCTATGAGTTAATTTAAATTGACTATTTTCAAACATGTAAGCATTATTCTAGTTAGCAATTTGTTGTTGATGTCTAGCTGAATTCCACTGTGGTCAGAATACATGCTCTGTATGGTTCCAATCCTTTCCATTTGTTGAGACATGCATTCTGGAAATAATATGGCCATTTTTAAGAAATGTTATACATATTCTAGGAAAAGTTGTGCTTTTCAGTTGTTTGGTAGATACAGACATAGATGTAAATACAGATAATATAGATATAGATTATACAGATTATATAATATATTATAGATATAGGTATATTATATATATAGGTATAGATATAGGCATAGGCATAGAAATAGAGAGATGTATATAGATACATATCTTCATTAGGTCAAGTTTCTTTTTTTAATTTTTTTTTATTTCAGCATATTATGGGGATACAAATGTTTAGGTTACGTATATTGTCCTTGTCTCACCCGAGTCAGAGCTTCAAGCATGTCCATCCCCCAGATGGTGAGCACAGTACCCGTTAGGTGTGTATATACCCATCCCCTCCTCCCCCCTCCCATCTGCCCGACACCCGATGAATGTTATTCCTATATGTGCACTTAAGTGTTGATCAGTGAATAACAATTTGATGGTGAGTACATGTGGTGCTTGTTTTTCCATTCTTAGGATACTTCACTTAGGAAAATGGGCTCCAGCTCTATCCAGGAGAATACAAGAGGTGCTAGTTCCCCATTGTTTTTTGTGGCTGAATAGTACTCCATGGTATACATATACCACATTTTATTAATCCACTCATGTATTGATGGACACTTGGGTTGTTTCCACATCTTTGCAATTGTGAATTGTGCTGCTATAAACATTCGAATGCATGTGTCTTTCTTATACGGTATCATTTGCTCTTTAGTGTAGATGCCCAGTAATGGGGTTGCTGGATCAAATGGTACTTCTACTTGTATCTCTTTAAGATGTCTCCATATTGCTTTCCAAAGAGGTTGCACTAGTTTGCAATCCCACCAACTCAGCAGATTTTTTTCCTGAATATATTTGAATAATTTCTCATACTCTTCCCGTCTTCTTCACTTTGTTAAAACAAATCAAGCCCAAGTGTCTTTGGGTTGTCTACCCATTACAACAGAAAATCTCGATTTGGGATTAGGTTACTCTGAAATATTTTCTGAAGTAACTCAATTTTGCAGGATCAAAGTGCACTTGTAATTCATTTTATAGCTATGGAGAATGTGTATTTCTAATTTCCACTTGACAGGTTTTTTTTTTTTTTTTTTACCGTCACAACTGAGAATTTTAATTCTTTGCTGAAAAATTATGCTATACATATTTCCCTCAAAGCCATTTGGTATGAAGTACTGCCCATTAGAAGCAAGCCAACCATTCTGAATACATATTATTCACCTCACATAGGATGGCTTTTCTCAGTAGATCATAATTTTAAGATCTATTATTACTGTGATTAATATGACTTCTCCCAACCAGTATCTGAGATAAATGCAAATAGCCACAGTAATATAGCTATTTAAAGTTTTCATTTTAAAACCTTTCCACTTAGAAACTAAATACACAGTAAAGGTTACACAGCTCAGTCTGGCTGATGGACCCTCAGATGGATGGACATATTACAATCCATCCGAGCAGGAAGACCAGGTCACTCATTAAACCATGGTCAATATAAATGGTGAAATGGGTTTTGTCCCAAGGACTGATGGCTGGATAATTTGACAAAAGGACAGAGAAGAATTTTGAAAAACGAGAAGATCAATTGTTATTAATTTAAAAGCAACACATATCCTAGAATGGAACAGTTTATGTTGTTATGTAGGATAATTACCATTTTCAATTAGCTCACATGCCACATATCTTTGGGACTACATATAGCAAAACAATAACCCTCGGCATCTAATCTCAGCTCTGACTTTTTTCAGTGATCTCCTGATAGAGCTTCAAAGGCAAACCGATACTGTGTGAGCAATGGCTTTCTTTGTCATAAATAGCAGATAGTGCACAGAGTTCAAAGGAAGTTCAAGTGATATACACACTTAGGCAAAATATCTCATGTTAATATTTCCCTGACTTCATGAATATATTTTTTCTGGCTATTTCATTAATAAGCATATATTTAATGCAATATAGCAGTAATTTTATTGTATTATGATGATACTATTAAAAAATAGAAGGAGATTAGAAATTCCAATATGCAGATTTATATCCCATCAGTGTCTGTTTACAATTTACATAACCTTTTTGGGCTAAAATGTAAAACTTTAGCATTCACATCCTTTTATTTACTATCATGCTTGAAATTTAAAATAATAACGTTTTATACATAGTTTGACATAAATTAGCAATTTCCTATTTGAAAAAAATTCTCTAATCTGTTAAGAGAACATGTAATAATATTGATGAGAAACATTTGTTTTGAAAAGCTCATTTGGGCAGCATAGCAGACCATTGGTCCAAAGACTCAGGTTTGATTCCAGTCTGTTCTGTAGCCTATGCCATATGTACTTTGCCACCCAGTCCTTTGCCAAATATAAGACTTAAATCACAATGTTGAAGCTGGGGAGAAATAGCATAATAGAATGTAAATAAAACATTGCAACCCATCGCTCCTGAAACACAAAACTTAATGACCATATCTTACTTATATTGGTCAGTAGCACCATCCCTGCATTTTAAAGGTATTGAGACATCAGCAATAATTGAAAATATAAACTTATAAAAATATTATAAAAGCTTTGAACATAATAAAGATCTAGACAATGAAAGAAAACATGTTGTATGTGTTTTCCAGACCACAATCCTTGGAATCTAGATATGAAATGTTGCCATATTCCACTTAATAACTTTTAGAAACATCACAGTGTGACAGTTTTTATTAAATAGGCAAATCGCCATTTATGTGTTAGATCCATTTCTTCATTTGATACCAAGAAAAATTATCTAGGTATGAAAAGCCACTCATAAATAAGGTGCTATCCAATTAAATGGTTTTGTTGACATAAAGCTTCAGAATGCTCCTATTATTTTACATGCTTTTTAAGATTTTAATTTCACACCCTTCAGAGTCATGATTATATTGTCAATTATGTCATTAACAAAATTGGAGAATCCTCAGATGTAGCATTGCCATACAAGTCACAATTAATACTGACTTGGTAATGTCTAAAATGCTTCCACTCACAAGATTCATCTTGTTATAGCTCAAGTAGTATATTCTACTTTTTTCGTTACTCTTTATATTCATCTACAAAACAGCAACAGAGTCAAGCCATTTAAATACAAAGGACTAAATCTGTGTTAAACCTCTTATATGTTGAAGAAATATTAATCCATTGACTACACTCACCTAGTCTCTGAACAAGTTGAACCATTTGGGCAACGGGAAAGAGGTAGTTGGACCTTCTGTATAGAATGGACTAAGAGGATCACAGGGACTTTTACAAGAAGAAACGGTCTCAATACTTATTGAGAAACTATACGTGAGCTAACTTACATGTTATCTTATTTAATCTTCACAACCTGAAATCTCCAGCAGACCAGGGGCAGCACTGGTTTTGCTTAACAGTGTATCTTCAAGAACAAACTTTCAATAAATATTCCTGGAAACGGAAGAGGATGGAAGTGAAAGGATGGAGGTGATATCGTTATACTCGTGTTAAGGGTGAAACAGCAGAAATAAATGCAGAATAAATATTCTTGAAATTATTAAGGTCATACAGTGAGGAAGTTATGAGCCTGGAATTTAAGTTCTGATCTTTCAAAAGCCCAAACCCATGCTTTCTGTACAAAGATGTGTGTGTATGTGTGTGTTTATGTGTGTGTGTGTGTGTATATACACCTTTGCATTTTCAAAACAATACCTATGACTTCATTCATACTAGCCACCAGCCAAGAAGGTTGCAATTCCCTGGAATCTAAGTTAGAAGAAAGAAATGATTAAACAGATGTGCTGCCAAAATGTTTCTGCATCGTTTGCTTTCTCTAGTCATAGAACCACCTATTGTGGCAAGGTTGGAACGGGTGAGCACTTATTTCACCCTCCAGCTCCATGTTTGGATTCTTATTGTGAATCAAGCATGTAAATACCTGAGTTTCTTCACTGTAATCTAACATGGACATTCAAAGAAATCTTTGCAAAAGTAATTTATTTTTTGGACAATCAAATACTCATAAAATTGTTTTAACATCTCTGCAAAATAATTCCTTAGCTCTGTAACTCCTTGAAATTACTCCACTTAGTGTGTGCGTGTGTGTGTATACACACACATTCACTCAGTAATTTACATGTATATATATATCTGTAAACTCTCCAGTCAATTAACTAGGTTTTCTTGCTCTGACTCTGATAGAGTTTACTTTTCTTATTACAAATGCAAAGGACTCCAAGCTTCCAGCCATGGATGGCTTGTCTATATATAGGAAGAGATGAATAACAAAATGACCTTAATATGTTCCTCTGCAGCTTCCCTTTCTTTCTTTCCTGGTGCTGGGACATGATGAACGCAGCCACTCGCATGTTCCTCACAGGTGTATGTTCCTTGCAAGTGCATGTTCCATCTTAAATTTCATCTCCAGGTTGGAGCAAAAACTCCTTCACTGGTTCTCTTTAGTAGAGCTCAGAGGGTCTGTTGTATTTAAAAATATGTTAAAAATAGTATTGACAAATATAAAATAAAAATAAATAAGGAAATACAAACTAATAAATGAGTTCTGTTTATAAACTACATGTTTCTGATCCTCCCTTTAGGACCTACATTAAGATCTAATTTCCATATCCGTTTCCACATTCTGGCTGAGAACAATATCCACTTTTCAGCCCCAAGAGGACTTGCCCAGTCCAGCTGCAGAAAGAGGGAATCACTGTGCTTCCTGTCACTTGACATTTGGTCTGCATCTCTTAGCTCCTCTGAGGCAAACTCAGGAAAGAAGCTTCCCAGTTTCTTTCCTGGGAAAGAAACTTGTCTTCCTCCATTCTAATCACTCATCAAAGGAACTTGACTCTCCTTCTACAAGATTAGTAGGTCTACCATAGTTGATAAAAATAGATGTTCTCTTTCAAATCTATAACATCTAGAGGGCCAACCCAAGTCCCCTAAAGCCCTTTCAATACATAAGAACTCTGATATTTATACCCATGTTAAGAGGATGTCCTGACAACGTTGTACATGTTAAAGTTGCATAATTGGATTGGCTTTCGGACCTAGACCTGTAGTAAACAAAATGACTTTCCTTTTTTGGATGCGGTGTAGGAATGATTGGAATGAGAAAGCTCCTGCTCAGCAGTGGCGGAGGGAGAAGGATACTGAAAAGAGAGGTCATGAGAGGCCAAGCACTGGTGCTCCCACATCATGCTTTCTTATTATTGTTTGTCTTTCTTTTTCTTACAGTTTTCTCTCTTCTCCTCCCAGATGTTTTAGGGCTATCTCCAATCATGCTCAGATAAAAGGAAATGGATAGAGAATATAGTTAAAAGTCAATATCATGTTCAGCTATGGTATAAAATCTACATTTGAATTTCACAAAATCTCCTGTGAAATACAAATTGATTGTAGCAGGAAAAATAAGTATACATATTAGCATTTTAACTGCTGTGCAATAGACTTCTTAGGACTATATACCTATATATTCATCCTACTCCTTATAACTGAAAGTAATCCTTAAACATGCCCTATGGTTGAGTAAAAAATAAGTTGAATGATTTCACTCAAGCTCAGGAAAAATGACCTTTTAAAAACTATCGGCACAAAAGCTGTTCCAGCTCTATAACATCGGCCTTTGTTTTATTTAGTACCTCAACTCATTTCTGACAGTTATAAAATATTCACTGGACAATGACTATGAATTCAATTTTGATATCCTTAAGACACTTATGTTATGATAAATACAAAACAACTTCAATATTTAGTTCAATATTTAGTATGGGTTGTGAGTTAAAGTGTGTACTGCATTATTTCTGTATGACATAAATTATTATATGATAGTGATAAAACTTGGATTTGGGAACCACTACGTTTATTATTATGTGCTTAACCCTAACATAAATTCCCCCTTTGATGTTTGCCATAATTAATATTTTTCCAAGAGATGCAAGAAATATGGCCTCAAACATGGAAATTATCAGCAATTTAATCAAATAAAAATTCACTTAGTGTTTACTATACACTGTGCAAAAAGAACGATTGACAGACATGATTTAAAGCCTTAAAATGGTTTAAAATTCCATACTTCAAATCAGCAGTTATATAATTGTAGAACAAGTAGAGACCCATAAAGGAAATTAGTAGATAAGGATTCTAGTCTTAGTCATAATGTTAACCATCTGAGAGGCCTTGGATTAATGATTTCACTTTCTGCTGTTTTTTCATTGTTGAAGTGTTTGAATTAGTTAACATCCAAATTCCTTTTCACTTCTCATATCTTGTTAGGAAAAACTCTAATAATGGTATTAAAATGGCATTGAAGGTATTAGTTCATCATTTTTTATTGGCTGAGTAGTACTCCATAGTATGGTAGGTCTACTTTTAGTTCTTTGAGTTTATCTCGAAGAACTTTATCTCTGCATTCCATAGAGGTCAAACTAGTTTGCAGTCCCACCAACAGTGTATAAGCATTCCTTTCTCTTCGCATCCACACCAGTATCTATTGTTTTGGGCCTTTTTGATAAAAGCCATTCTCACTGATGTTAGGTGATATCTCATGGTGGTTTTGATTTGCATGTCCCTGATGATTAGAGACATTGAACATTTTTAAATGTTTATTGGCCATTAGTCTTTCTTCTTTTGAAAAGCTTCTGTTTATGTCTTTTGCCTACTTTTTAACGGGGTTGTGTGATTTTTTTTTCTTGCTGTTTTGACTGAATTCTTTATAGATTCTGGTTATTAGCCCTTTATTGGATGTATAGCATGCAAATATTTTCTCCCATTCTGTAGGTTGTCTGTTCGCTCTATTGATTGTTTCTTTGGCTGTGCAGAAGCTTTTTAATTTGATCATGGAACTGGAGACCATTCTTCTAAATGAAGTATTGTAAGAATGGAAAAACAAACACCACCTGTACTATTAAACTGCAATTAATTGATCAACACTTATGTGCACATATGGAAGTTAAACTCCATGCAAACCCACCCGGGGGGGGGGGCGGGGTGGGGTAAATTCACAACTAACAGGTATAATGTACACTATCTTGGTGATGGGCACACTTATAACATGAACTCAAACTGTACAAAAGTAATACATGTTACCAAAATGTTTGTACCTCTGCAATATTCTGAAATAAAAAAAAATGACATAGAAATTTAGAGAGGAAGGAGACCTTAGGATAACCTACTTGGATGTTTTAAATAATGTAGGAATTCATTTAACAGAATTGGTAACAGGGGGTCATTCATTTAGTCTATAAATACATGTTGCTCTATCCTATCCACCTCACCCTGTATCTGGCACTGGAAAATCAAAAATTAGTAAGATTTAAAAAACAGTTAAATAGACAATTTCAAAACACAGTGGTAATTTGTGTAATAGAATCAGGATTCCATGAGCACTTCCCTAAAAAAGACAGTGGAGGCAGGGAAGGAGGTTCTCTAGAGGAAGTGACACCTGAAGTGAGTACCCAGGGAACAGCAAGGAAAAGGTCGAAGGTAATTTTCCAAGTGGAGAGGGTGTCGGTACAGGATGACACTTGGTGCTTTGCAAGGAACCCTGAGGAATTCTGAATAGCTGGAGCGCGGTTGCAAGGATACAAAAAAATAAATACAGTTCTGCTGTGTTCTCCCAATTTCCATCAAACAACAAATGGGCAATATGTGTGAGTATATGTGAGTGTGAATGCATATGTGTGTGTGTGTGTGTGTGTGTGTGTGTGTGTGAGAGAGATAGATAGAGAGAGAGAGAGAGAGAGAGAGAGAGAGAGTGTAGTTTCATTAGTCCTACATATGCAAAAACATGATATAAGAAATATAGCTAAGCACTCTTCTTGTAAAACTATGGGCTATCTTGCTTATGTAAATACACATACTTTCCAAATAATCATGTGCGGCAAGTTCCAATTTATTTACATTCCTGTCTCTTCCCAGAATGTGGGAAATCCCCAGCTCATATCTATTTGTCTAGTTTCAGATCAGACATTTTTCTTATCCAATACAGAGGAGCAAAAACTGAAAAAGGCAAGTGACTGCTTCTCCCCAGACTAATGAGCTCTCTAGACTTGCATTCCAAACAACCAAGAATGCTTTTCTGGAGTGAGACAGACCTTTTCTATATTTCCACTTCCCTTTCTGTATTACTTTATGTAAGCATTTCTCCAGTGAAGTTGTAATATGCTGTTCGTATGGCTGCTTCCCTTGAAGGGAAGCAACATCTTTGTATTATCTGATTGGCAGCAGCCGGAGCCTCGTTTGATGAATCCGTAACCGAATCAACCAATTTATTAGCTGCTCCTTCCCCAGGTATTGTACTATTTTTGCCTTTAAAGAGTTGGATTTCATAATATTAATATTATCTCAGAAACACTTAGACCTGTTTTATCTTATGGATACATTCAGGAAAACAGTGGAAGAATTAAGCTAGAACATTAATTTTAATTTCTAACAGAGAAGTAAACTCTGAGCCCTGTCCAGGATCTTATTTTTTCTTTTTATTGGACTCTATTTTGTACTGGACATCTCACATTTTAGTTTCTGTGTACCTCTCACCAAGGTACATCGAGGCCATTAAAAGCTCTTGCCTCCATCAAAGTAGCCATTCGAACTGCATATACCTTCTTCATGGGGTAAATAACATTGTTTTGGGGAGGGACTTTGACGTTCAGAATTTCCTTTGGAATTATCAAATCTAAATCTACATCTAAGCAATACTGAGAAGCGGTGTAGCCCAGCAGTTAAAAATATGACCCGGGGGTCAGGGCACTGCCTCTTTTACGAACTAGTTATAGGTAGATATAAAGCAAGTTATTCTACCTCTCTGTGACTCAGTTTCCTCATCTGTGAAATGAAGAATAATAACAGTGCCTATATCATGTATTTCTTTTGTGTGATAACTAAATAAAACATGCACAAAAGGTGTGTAGAACAATGACTAATACATCATAAATGCTCAATATACACATCAATTGGGACAATATTTTCTCTGCAATCTTGTACTTAGGAATAAGCATATGCAAGTAGAAAGGAAGTATCCATCCAGACTCATCTATAAGCACAAATTTATACCGATGTATACCATTTTACTTAAATTTCCAATTTGAGTATTCAGTAGTCATTCTGCGCTTGCTTACTTTATTAAGATGTGCATAGATTTCTGCCTATTGTCCTTTCCCTCTCTTTAATTGTCTTCAAATAACAACAATACTTATCAGAAAAGCTCAGAAGATCAAGGTGAAATGGTTCCAGGTCCGTATTAGCTCTCTAAGCAGTCTTATGATGTTCAAACAACTTCTAAGAGTTCTTTCAAAAGCCATTTGGGAAAGGCTTGCTCACATCTCAGATCACAAAGCAGTATTGACAGATGGAAACTGCAAGTGCTGTCTTACCTTTGGGAAATGGAGGCCTCTTTTCTCCAGCTTTTATTAGAAAGGACAGCCAGAACAGTTTGAAGCCTGTTTAGCATGGTGGGCCTCAAACCTTTAATTAACACCTCATATTCAGTACTCTCGTCTCCACTGAATCAAAGTGTAATCTGTCTCATTTTCAGAAGAAGCAATACCCTACTCACTGAAAATTATGGGATTGCTTGATAGTCCCTCAATGAAGTTTATGATAGCTTTATTTTTTACAACTTTAACAATCTCACACCAAGAACCACAGAATTTTCAGGTACCCTATTCTACTATTTATGTGTGTTTAAACCTTCATAAAGATTGACCACAAACAACAAAAAACTTTATCATTTTTTAATTACTCTATCATTGACCATTCATTAGAAGAGAAATCCATTATGGTTAAAAGCTCTGGATATCACTGCTTCTGTAAAATGCACATTTTAGTGCATTTTACAGAATAATTGGGTTTACCATGAACAATGTGCTGAAAGATAAAATCAAAATCTCAAGTGATATATTGTAAGCCTGTCTTTTAACTCCATTTTCTTTAATTTACACCATTATGGTCTAAGACTATGTAGAGATGAAATGAAATGAATGAATAATTTTCTGTAAGAGTAAATAAGGCAATAAGAGTCCTTATGACTTGATATTGTGATTTTATATACCCAAACTCGGGGTGACTCATAGTTTTGTTATCAATTTTCTGCTTATTTTCATTATTTCAATCACTGTTTTCCAAAGCATACTCTCTAAGTCAATTTGTCCAAATATGCAAGGCTCATTGACCATTGAAATTAACCTGATGGCCACACATACTATTACTATTATTACATTATTTAGAATTATGTTTTTTAATTTTTAATTGACAAATAATAATTGTATATATTTATGGAATACAGCTTGTTGTTATGATACCTATATACATTGTGGAATGATTAAATCAGACTAATTAACATATCTATCACCTCACATTTATATCATTTTTTGTGCTGAGAACATTTAATATTTCCTCTTTTAGCAACTTTGAAATATACATTATTAATTAGCTATAGTCACCATGCTGTGTGGTAGACCACTATAACTTCTTCCTTCTGTCTAACTGAAACTTTGTACCCATTGACTAACCTTTCCACTTTCCCTGTTCACGTCTCCCTCCATGCTCTGGGAACCACCTTTCTGCTTGGTACTTCTGTGAGTTTGATTTTTAGATTCCACATATAAGTGAGGTCACATAGTACTTGTCTTTCTGTGCTTGGCTTATTTAACTTAGTGTAACATCCTCTAGATTCAGAGGATGAAATTTTTTTATGGAACATCATTGCGCTAAAGTTCCAAAAAAAAATTCCTTCTCCTATAGGTATGGAACTCTGTGATTTTATTCAGCTCTTGTTCAAATGCTGAAATAAAATCAAAATGACTTGTTCAGAAAAAAACAAGACAAGGTATGGTTTTGTCGGAAGGAACCTTGGTGATTCAATCCATGTGGAAATGATGAGGCCATCCACCTCAGGGAAAAGAAAAATACATGATTGAGATTTCAAGTTTCAAGTATTGACTCTACTATGATCTTATCTCTTTTAAAGTTTATAGGATATCTCTCCTTAAGTATGATAGACCATAAACATTCTAAGTCAAGTCAAAGCATACCATCAAATCATCTAATATCCATCTCAAAGAACTTATGTTTTAAATAGTTTTAAAAACATACTCTTGATCTCTTTTTCTAAATAGTCTATACATTATGCATGTGTAAGAATATCTCATCAGTAAGAAATATTCCAGTAGAATTTCTGAAATGTTAGAATAGTTGCATAAAAATACTTTCATATTTGTTATAAAAATTGTAATCATTCAATAAAATATACATTTATACAATGTGTGTCCTAATAAAGCCTCAGATAAAGACTCACATGAGAAATCTGTTTTAGAATTGATTGCTTAATAATTTATGTCTTCCCTTTGAAAATCTGATAGTCTTTCCACTTTTGGAGGAAACCAGTTTGCAAATTCTGGCTTCGCTCCTCACATTGGTTGTGGGAAAACACAGGAATGAATATGCCATCTGTCACAATCACTTTACTAGTCATTGTTATTAACGTATTTGCTTCTTCTTTCATTATATTTACTTTTAATATGTATATATTAGATATTTAAATATATATTATGTTTAAATATATTATTTAAATATTTATGTAAATCTGTCTCTTTCTGCATATAGAACGATAGATATCTACATAATCATAACTTTTTACAAGTAATGTTGAGCAAGAAATTGGGAACCAACAAATATTTATTGAGTGTAATTCTACTTCTGTCATGGGATACTATATAATTGATTTTTGAAAATATGTTCAATAAATATACAATATGTAACTTTAAAATTTCTCCAAAGTTCTAAATGGAATAAATTTTATACCACGCAGGTCACAACATAGAGTTGTAGGTTGTCCACTACACCACTCCAGAGGTGCCACCCATTTCATAGGCTAAGTAAATAGAATAAGCTGGGGTTGTTCCACACATAAGAAATATGGCTGAATATCAACCCTATTATATATAAGCACATAGCCCTCCAAACAAACTCAATGAAGTTGTAATATTTTAAGGTGTTCTTGACTCTGAATCCATCACTAAGTTATGTTACTCATGGTGAAATTGATGAGAAATAAATATAGTTAAGTTTCCATTCATTGAAACTCCTCTTCCTTTAGGATTGAAGGATAAAGATAAAGCAGCATCAAAGAAGACAGATTATTATTAAAATTTTATAGATTTTTAAATTTAATTATCCATAAATTTATTCCTGACTATAAAAGTGCTTCTACAATCTTTCGATAATAGTTTTGTGTAAAAATATGCAAAGCTTCATGACAGACATAAAAGATGGGCTCATTAATAAATTTTTAAGCTGGGATTATTTAATATAATTGGTTCACATCATATCATATAGCGGAGTGGGTCTTAAGCCATGGAGAAACCTCTGAATTTGAAGTAAGATATGGTGGCTGCACTAAAGCACGAGGGGTAATGGAAATGTCCTGGTCCCTCCAGTCAGATCTGAGTGATAAATTGTATAACTTTGATTGAGTTATTCAACCTTTCTGAGTCTCATTTTCTTCCTTAGAAAGAAACTGATTACACCAGTACTTCCCTTATACAGCAATTGTTAATTGAAACGATATGTGCACAGAACCTGGCACTCCCTAGCGTATACTGGCAATTGTCACTCTTCCCCTGAATTTGACATGTGACAAAAAAAATACAAAAGAAACATAATGACAACTGAGTGTGCAAAGACACTCTTTTTTTTCTGAGAAAACCATAAATTCAAGAAATCGAATTGCAAAATAATTCAAAATTTTACTTTAAAACTATATTTTAAAGTAGTGAAAACTGTGGAATAAAAATGTGACATTTCATAGGTAAACAAGCTTTGTGTTTTATAATTAATAAATATTTGTGGAGCCTTATCTGGAAAGATATTAAATATAAACTAAAGCAAATGAAAATGAAGTTACTAAATATTATTTTGTGTACTTATGCCATAAGGAAAAATTGCACTGTATTGTGTAATTGAGAAGCTCTTTTAAATTTTTCTTTTAAAAATCTTCCTTCAAACTGAGATCATTTAACATGAAAAAATAGTTTAAAGATCACAGTAGCTTTATCCTAAAGCAATAAAATTCCACTCAATCTGCCATTACAGTATATGCTAATGAGTGATCAGCGGTAGGATTAATGAACTTTCAAAGATAGGACAGATCTGATAAACCCTCTGGCAAACCCTAGCCTTTGCTGTGAGGAAAATGAGACTGAAAAAGGTTAAGTGCCTCACCCAAGAACAGAGTTAGATGCTGACAGATTAGGCGGCTCAACTACTTGCTGGTTGTAAAGAGCAGCCACAGCAGCTGGTTGTCATCCCCCATGCTGCAAAAATTACATCAGAATCAGTTAAGATAAAAAAATTTAACATCTTCTATTGAAAATTCAATATGCTGTTTATACCATGTTTGTCTTCTAGACTTTAATGAATGGTCCAAATCCTGGGATAATCTTGATATTTTACTCCTGCAAACATGACTCATCTGGGAGATTCCTGGTATTGCTGTACCCTTGCCCCTCCATTCTCTGAATGAAAACAGGACCTGGGTGGCCCTGACACAGGTCCTCCTCACTCTGGTCCAGCAAATAAGAAAACTAGATGTCCTCCTTGAAATATGCACTTCATTTTCACCATGCTTTCTGAGAGATGCCTCGTACTTCTTGTTTATTAAAAAACTAACAAAAATTCCTTTGGAGATCACACCCAGGCCTGTGCCTTTAAATACCGTCTACATTAGGGCAATTCTCAGATTTATTTCTCCAGCTCAGAACTCCCTTCTGAACTCCAGATTCTGATTCAATTGTCTACAATTGAATTTAAATTGAATTATCTAGTAATACATCTCTATATGGATGTTCAATATGCACCTCAATTTTAACATTTCTAAAACCAAATTATTCCTCCTTTCCCCTTGCACCCCCCCAAAATCCTTGCTTCTACAATCTGTCCTATCTGAATTAATCTCACCTCCATCCTACCAGTCACTCAGGCCAACGACCTGGAACTACCCTGATGACTCTTCTTCCATATCCACATCTTCTCCATCACCAAATCCTCTACCTTCAGCATGGATCTGGATTCCAACCATCTTTCACTACTTCTACTGGAATCACCCTGGCCCACATCGCCATCGTCTCTCACCTGGGATGCTACAAACCTCCCAGCTGGTGTCTTTGCTTCCACCTCAAACCCTGTGGTCTATTGTCACTGAGCCAGGCAAAGAAAGTGATCCTATGAAAATTTAAATGATATCAAATCAGTCTTTTTGCTCTGATTAAATGTCCAATTTTCATTCTCATTTGCAAAGCCCACACAATCAGGCATACTGGTACCTCTCTGACTGTGTTTGCTGATCACTACCTGGTTCTTCTTTCAGGTTCACCCTCACTGACATCCCAGCTGCCCCTCAGACATTCTAGCCCTTCAGGCTTTTCCACGTGATGCTCCTTGTACCTGTCTCACTTCTTTCAGGTCTTTGCCCAAATGTCACCTTCTTAGAGAGGCATCTGCCTTAGTCAGCTCAGGCTGCTGTAAGACATCACCACAGACTGAGTGGCTTTAACAAACATTTCTTTCTCACAGCTCTGGAGGCTGAGAAGTCCAAGATCAAGGTGCCAGCAGATCTGGTGTCTGTGAGGGTCCTCTTCCTAGTTTGGACACTGCCGTCTTCCTGTTGTACGCCCATAAAGTGAAGAGCAGAGAGAGGGAAGCAATCTCTCTAGTGTCCCTTCTTATATATAGGGAATGAGTGTTCTCATGACCTAATTGCCTCCCATAGGCACCATCTCCAGATACCATCACATTGGGGTTTAGGGTTTCAATACACAAATTTGAGTGGGGGGCGGGGCGGGGAGGAGCAGCACACAAACATTCAATCCATAGCACCTCCGCTGACTAGTCTATTTAAACTGAAACTTTCCCTTTTCCCACACTCCGTATTCCCTTTTCTTGCATTATTTCTCTTCTTAGCGCTTACTGCCCTTCATCACGCTAGATTTTGTTTGCTGTCTTTCTCAAATACGCAAAAACTCTACGAGGGCAGGAACTTCTATCCATTTCATTAGTTGTGTATTCCCATGCCTAAAGCGGGGCCTGACCCATAGGAGAAGCTCAATGCATATTTGTTGAATTAATGGATAAATTTTTCTCCTCTCAGAAAGTCCCCTCATTATCCAATTATCTTTTCCGTACCTTTGCCTTAGTATCTTACCTATATAACTGAATCACAGAGAATACTTCTCACTTAGTTTCATCAAATGGAATGTTTACATTACATTAAAATGTTGTGTTTACTTGAAAAACACAACATTTATTCTATCACCCTAGGATCTAGAGTTGCCTGTTGTATTTTTAGATGCATCTACCTAAAATCCAAGTTCTCAGAGGAATATGTTCCTAGCTCTAACACATTTTTTATGCCACTTTCACATGTACTCTAGCATTTTTCTTCTAACTTCAATTAAAACTTTGTCTTCTTCCAACCCTATCCATTTCCTTGAGCACTAGCCAGCCTTCAACACTTGATTGAACTTGACCTCCTCCTTATAGCACATTCCAATTTTCCCTTCTTATGGGAATAACTACTATACATTTAGTGTGAGCAACATAATTGAGTATTTAGTTGTTCTCTAGGACTACTGTATAAGCTCCTTGAATGGGATACAAGGATTCAGATTTCTTCAATATCCACTAGGACATATAATCATAAAAAGTAGTGATTTTTTTCTTCATTTGACAGATGGCAAAATGCCTAGCATGTATTGGACACTTTTCCTTACATGAAAAAGAAAAAACAAAAGAAGGAAGGAAGAAAGAAAGGAAAGAATGAAGGAAAGAAGGAAGGAACAAGCTAGTAGCAACGTTACTTTGTAAGTTCTATGTATTTTGTTTAATTAGGCAGTAATTATATGCCTCGTACACACCTTTTTGTTTTTAAAATGCATTGACTTTAGTGAAGACGCATAAAATTAACAAATGCACATTAACTTTTGTGGACATTGCAATTAAAAATATGATGCAAAGTATACCCTTTTAATGTCCAAAATACTATAATTGGTATTGTATACATGTAATTAAAAAGTAAAAATTTTATTGTATGATTGTGTTATGATATGTTCAGATGGAGATTATATTCAAACAGCTTATTCCTAATGAACAGTTATATAATAATACTTCTAAAAGTACTTCAAATAATTTTCCAGGTATTTTTATAAATGAAATCCTACCAGTTATTTTGCTAAGTGGTGAAGATGTAAAGATAAATTTAAAATGTGGCCTTCATCATCAAGGAAACCACAATCTAGTGGAACGAATACATTTTCTTCCTATTTCTAAATTATGCCTTTTCTTCTTTAAAAAAGCTAAAGTTAGAGCTTATTAGATGTTTTAAACTAAAGAGACATGAAGAAGAAAAAGAGTAGAATTTTCAGTTTTTAAAATATAATGAAACAAGTTTTTGACACAGATTATAAATCAAAAGCAATGAAATAAGATGTATGCATTTCATATGACTAACAAAGCATAAAGGTAGAAAATTATTAAATAAATCAAAGGAAAATTTGGGAAGTAATATATGCATTCATAAAACATTGTAGAATGGTAAAATATTTGGTGCATCCAGCCTGTCTATTCCCTGCAACAGATTTCTCATTTGGCTACAGTGAACAATCGTCCAGCTGTCAGGGGAAAATTTGTCATATTTGAATTAACTTCCTCTGTGCCAAGAACAAGGTCAGAAGTAAAGGAAAGGAATACCCTGTCTCTTATTAGATTTGACAGCAAATTACTCCTTGATGAACAGATGGACTTCAAGAGATTTAAATTCATAATCAAAGTGTAATCATGAGGAACAGTGATTTGGAATTTTCTGTCAGCCCATCAGTGAAGGACATCTCCTGAGCACTGGTCACAGAATCCTGTCTTGCCCCCAACTAATAGCTTGTCCACCATTCTATGAAGTGAATCAATGCACTATCAAAATTATGTGGGAATTATGCAAGTATGTCAGGTATTGATTCATTTTGTGATATTTTTGCTATATAAACTGGAAAATATATCTCCAATAAAACGTAAAGACTTTAAAAAGCAAAGCTGTTCCTTTTTTTCTTTAGTAAAATCCAGTATATTTTTTTAGACAAAGTTTGTAGTATATATAGTAAATATGCATACATCTGAACATTCCAAACTATAAGTCTTTAAATGATAATGTTAGGGTGAATGTATTAATAAAAACATCATTTTTCAACACTCCCAAAGCAAGCGCCCACACCACTATCTACGCGGGCCCATCAAAGGCAATGTATATACAGTTCTTAGAAAGTGCCTGGTAGATAGTCTTATCATTGTGATTATTAATGTGATGGTAAATAATTCTAACAAGGATGACGAAGAAGCTGGATATGAACACCCTGAGAGGTAAGGACAGATTGTCTAAATATTAAAATCCTTAGCCCATATATTGAGAAACTCAGAGCTCTTACTCAAAACAGAACTTCTTTCTCCCTCCATATTCTTTTTCTTCTTATTTGCCTCCCTTTCTTTCTCCCTTCCTTTCTTTCTTTTAACAAACAATAAATAAATTCCTAGTATGTGTTAAGCAGTATGCTATATGTCAGAGATATAAATAAGTACGATGATTACTCCATGGCCTTTGAGAATATACAGAATAGAATATTGTATTAGGCATGCAGAAAATCAAGCATAAGAATTTATGACTGACATGGCAGATGTAACAGAAGTTTTTCTATTTGAAACTTTCCATATATGAACATAAGCTCCAAAGGAAGTTGGATTTCCTCAAAATAATGTTACTAAAGATGGACTCATTTGTTTAATTTGTGGAAATGCCTTGAAGGACTGAAAATTTCATCCTCTCTTAATCACTTAGATTTAGAAACAGCGCGTTGGTACAACATGCTTGTAGGTACAATGTGGGGCAGAAAGGAAACAACAGTCAGTTCTGTGTGGGATGAAGTAAGGATAGACAACACCTCATCAGAAGAAGCTGCTATTCTAGATTAACCTTAGGACCTAATAAATCAGGAATTTGGGGATGAGAGGAGAGATAAACGGCAAGAACATGGAATCAGAGATATTAGAGGAAGTACAGTTACAAAGACATTAATAAGCATGTGAACAAAACCCTAAGCCATTGGCAAGCATGGAGTATAAAGCCCAAGGAAGATAAATGGGCTAAATTTGAGTTAGCGTTGGTGAGACACACGATAAGTAGAGGGGTAGCATGACCATCTCCATACTTTGTAAAGAGCACTCTGATAATGTAGAGGAATGGTTTTCAATAGGGGACCATTTGCCCTTCAGTAGATATATTGGGAATATCTAGGGACATTTTTCATTGTCACAACTAGGGGTAGGGAAGGGTGCTGGTAGCATCTAATGAGTAGAGACCAGGAATGCTGCTAAACATGTTTAAATGCGTAGGGTAGTCCTTCACAACAAAGACTTATCCAGTCTAATATGTCAATAGTGCTGAGGTTGAAAAACCCTGGTATAGGGGATAGACTGTGGGTGTGGGGCAGGAATACAAAAAATAATTACAGAAAAGAGCATTCTCAAGAGTATAGGACAATATTCCTGTGGTATCAGAGAATTTAAAGAAGAAGTGATGGAAGTGCTGGCTTCATGGGCGTGCAATCTGGGCAGCTGCGCAGGGACCCACACTCAGACGGGACTACATTTGGTTTCATGTTCTGCTTGTCACAGTCTAGAAATTCTTAGTATTTTAGAACAAGGAGCTCCACATTTTCATTTTGCACTGGCCTCATATAAATTATGTAGTCAGTCCAAGGTGTTGGATTTTAGAGATGTTATGAAGGATAAATGATGGATGTATGAGTGGGGAAGAAAAGGAAGGAAACTTAGTTAATGCCAAGTCACTCAGTAGTACTTGAGAAAGAACAAGTCCAAGTTTTGGGGAAAAGATAATGAACATATTTTCATATATATTATCTATTTTGCTGGTATTAATTTTTCAAATACATCTTGAATTTTCCAGAAATCCTATGTGAAATACTACGGTGCATTTCTTTAGGGAAAATTCATTTTTTTTTTTTACCATTGAATATTTCTATTTTGTTCCCTTGAGCAGAATACTGAGATAAGATGACATATCATAATTATATTTAGATTTAGAACCACCTGTTTTATATTCAATTAAAATGATACAATAAACAGCATTCTGAAGACACAGAATTTTAGGAGCAAGTGCTACTCTTCTAGGCAATATTCATTCATTAGTGTTCAGAATCTTAGTTGTACAGCAGAAGAAATGATCTACGGTGAATGCTGCGGTCAATATCTGGAAAAAAATCAACTTTTGGTTAATATCAACATTTTAATGCCATGATATATAGATAGTAGTTACATGCATAGTGCAAAATGCACAATGATTATTTAATTCTTTTTAAAGAAATTAAAATAGGATGAAGCTATTTTTAAAAATAAAATTGTGTAGCATTTGAATACCTGTGTTTTCTCTATTTTGGAAAGATTTTTATTTGAAAGTATTTTAGGCAGTTGAAAATCTGTGTTTTAATAAAAGGACCCTAAAGAAATTTACTCTTCTTCCTAAAAGAGACATATTTTTTGATAACCTGTCATATGCAGTAAGTTTGAGCATTAAGCTGAAATAGGATATTATGTTCATTTTTTTCCCTGATAGACTCTGAGACATTGCAATGAGAAACCCTAAAATTTTAGCTTAGATTTTAATAGCTGCTAGCCCCCAAATAGACTTTAAAACATAATTTGCAAATTTAAAACATTTACAATTTCAGAAGTAAAAGTGTTTTAAAATTTAAATAGGTTTTTTTTCATATCTCAGAATTGAGGCAATAATAATAGTCTTAATGAAACTAATTGGTTTTTCATACCTGTGATTAGTCATGTGATATCTTTTCTATGTCTTGCTCCATCAAAATCCATTGATAGTATATAATATTTATTATAAAGTCAGTATGCTTTTGTGTTCCACGGATATTGCTCATATCAGAATCGTTTGCAAAACATATTTCTAGAGATATTGTAAACTGATTATACTCTAAGATTACCTATTTTTCTGGTATTAATTTTTCAAATAAATCTTGAATTTTCCAGAAATCCTATGTGAAATACTGCAGTGCATTTCTTTTGGGAAAATTCATTTTTTTTTCTTTTACCTTCGAATATTTCTATTCTGTTCCCTCAAGCAGAATACTGAGATAAGGTGACATATTGTAATTATATATATGAATGGTCATAGCTTGTGCTATTCATAATGGCTTCCTTCAGTGAAACTAATGAAGTCGCCAAGTTCTTTCAGTATTCAGTATCCACTATCAGCAAGGGAACATTTCCTGTCTGAATGTGGAGCCCTGGTATTCACATTTCAGCCTGTTTCTGTGTGGGGAGGATGACTATTCTTCCATTCCTTATTCTGAGTTCATACTTCTTCCTCAACATATATTTAATATATACTACGTGCAAATTAAGTGGGTGATACTGAGACGATAAAGATACCGCTCATCTCTCTAAGGATATTAGTGTTTAGTGGAACTATCATTATAAGAGCCTATGTTCTTGCTACAGAATAACAAAATTAAGCTCATTGGTCCAACTATTTCTTACAATGTCTTTTTAAGTAGAATGGAATATTTCTTCTGTTTTATATATAAATACACTAAGGTTTAAAAAAATCACTAAAAACAGTTGAGTTGTAGAAAAATGATGAACACCAAAAGCCTCTGATTTTTACCAGTGCTGCCAAGTCTTCATCATTGGCTAAAATGAAAGCTCCTTTGGCTCCTTAAGCAGACACCACGCATGGGCAAATGTTTACCATGTGAAGGTAGATCTTACTAGAGTGAAAGCTCCCTGAGGGCAGGGATCATGTTGTCCTTGCCCACCATTTTACCATTAGTCTAGTTCCTGGTACATCATGGATACAGCTCCCCTCGCCACACACACAACACTTTCTGAGTATTTATTATGAGAATTAATATTAGGTTGTAGCGCTTGCCATGGAAGCTGCTAGGACGTTCTGCTGTAGAAATGCAAAAGACTATTTCCAGTCCTTGAATGTCAGATTATATTCAAGAATTCACATTGAGAGCTTCCCACAGTCAATGCTTTCCAGAAAATACTGCAGTGAAGCAAGTACAAAAATAGTCAAGGAATGCTGCTTCTGATTAAAACAAACAAACAAACAAAGAATCCGAAATAAAAATAGTAAAGTAAATCGACTTTGGATAATGCAATGTACAAATCACATTTAGGATAGAATGCTTAAACTTTGGAAAAGAAAAGAAAATGTCCTCAAGAATTACAGAGCTCATTTTAGACATGGAAACAAAATTGCTAAAATTATTTTTGGTTATTTTGTCTTGTTTTGTTCTATGGCTGATGAATATGGTTCAAACTAAGTATAGAAATATTTAACAGTGGTGGTATATTTCGCCTAACTTTGAGCTGGGTATTATGGGAGATAATTAGAGGGTTACTTTTTGACCCTGACCCTAAAAATAATGCTATGAAATATTGTGGAGCCAGATGGATAAAACCAGACAGATTGCATGCTATTTATATGACAATGGAGAGTTCTATCATTAACAAGGAATATGTAGCCTAAATAATGATATGCCCTGCTCTTGCTGGAGTAGGCAATAGGTAATTTTAAATGAAAGAAATGTAATATCACATTTTTCCAACATTTATATAAAAATGACAAATAGCCTGGACTAACGAAGAAGAAATGTGGTGTTACAATTCCACGTTGCCGTCCTTTACAATGTCATGTTTCCATTTCCCTCAAGGCCTATAGTATTTTTTAAGAGAGATCAGGGAGAAAAGAGTGTGATTTCATTAGCACTGCATCTGGCAATTTCTGTCCAAATATTTTAGGGAACATCAAAACACTGCAATGTCTTTAGTTAGCCACTTCTGTTTTCAAAAGAATTATAAAAATTTGAACTAGTTTGTATGATTTCACTTTCTCTGTATTCAATTTATTGGCTCATCTGCTAGTCAGTGTAGCGCTCCTGTTGTTTTGAGTACTAGAGCCGTTTGGTTAACCCGGCTCTTCCACTCCTTGCTTTTATAATAGTTTGACCTATATTCCATGTTTACATTCACATCCTAACCTAGAAGTATCCTACATGTGGATTTAGATCAAAAAATCCATAAATATCAAGATTGTGTTAGTAAGGAAAACATTTTTGAATGAATTTCCATCAGGAGGCATATTATTTAGACACTCAATTAATTAGAACTTGCATTTAATGCTATATACAATTTAAACTTCACAATTATAATGAGAAACAGTTGTATTTGCAGGACACTTTATATTTTAGAAGGACTACTTTCTTTCACATATTCTAGAATGCAAGGACTGAATGATAAAAATAATCATATTCATATGAATTCAGAATGAAATGCAATTATAAGATTATATTGATATTGCAATCACAGTTCCGGCCAGCTGAGATATTGCATAGCAGTGAGGCATAGGGTTTAAGGAAGGAAGGAAGGAAGGAAGTAGGCTCTTGAGCCAGTTCTCCTTAGTTTGAAATCCAATCCTAGGGCTTCCTTTGAGTCTTTTAGTAAGTAATTGGGGTAGCTGGTATTCAAATTTCTGTGCCACAGTTTTTTTTTTTAGCTATAAAAATGGGAGTAATAATTGTGCCTTCCTCATAGCATTCCACCTTATGTATTAAATGTGAGTTAATGCAAAGAACAAAGCCGGGCACATATTGTGGTCTCAAAAGGTAGCTATTATTTAAGTTATTCTCCAATTTTAAAATAAATTT
>CAUYSK010070388.1:0-27399 GCA_963575035.1 Avahi laniger | reverse complement strand
GCTCAAGCAATCCTCCTGCCTCAGCCTCCCGAGTAGCTGGGACTACAGGCATGTGCCACCATGCCCGACTAATTCTTTCTATATATTTTTAGTTGTCCGATTAATTTCTTTGTATTTTTAGTAGAGATGGGGTCTCGCTCTTGCTCAGGCTGGTCTCGAACTCCTGAGCTCAAACAATCCACCCGCCTCGGCCTCCCAGAGTGCTAGGATTACAGGCGTGAGCCACCGCACCCAGCCTGGTCATAACATTTTCCACTCTTCTAGGAACCATCTTAGTAATGAGTTGACACCAACTCCTAGGGTTTTGTCATGGTGCTAAATCTTATATCTCAGGAGAGAGCTCCCAAGTCAATAAACTTTTCTCTATCCAACTTTATGTTCTGATCGAGTACCCCTAGAATCTAGTCCTATGTACATCTCCAGGCTCCTGTGGGTAAATATAGGCTAGGTTTTGTAGCTCTGTTGGGTTATAGTCCTTTTCTTTTCTCATCAAATCCCTACTGGATTATATTGTGACTTAGTTTCCCTAGTGGTTAGGAGGAAAGATGGGGGCAGATCCTGAGGTGGGGGGACATCTATTGCCTTGTTGGGACTTTCGGCATGCCCTGGATGCCAGCTGGTGCAGCAGAGAGTTCCCAAGAGAATCTGAGGCATTTGGGAGAACTGCTTACAGGTGACCTTTGGGGTATGCAGAGGAGATGTGGGACTGACCAGTGGTGGTACACAGGCCACAAGAAACAGAATGGCTCTTCCCTAGTGATAACGCCAATACTCCTACTCCAAAGGCTGGGGTAAATAACCATCTCTTTGATTTTTTTCAGCTTTGCTCCTCTCCCCAAACTGAAAAACTGATGTGAAGAATCTAAATTGATCAGTGCACTTGTCTTTGTGTCTGAAACAAAGTGGATTTAGTTATTGCAAAAATGATACTGAGATAAAGTTTCCCTGTGGGTGCCTGTTAATTTGTCTCTAGGACAGACCTAGAGAGACTTTTACTTTCCTTCTGATGGTTTCCTTGTCCCCAGATGGAGTTAACTGACACCAGCCCTCCCTCCCTTTGGCTTTCCCCAAAGGTGGGGGATGGTGAGCAAAGGAAGGGATCCAGGGTCCCTTGGGCCTCTTTTTCCAATAGGGTCAAGTGATTTTTGTGTCTTTCCAGTACGGGTTGGAGTAAAAATAAAGAGGAGTGAGCCCTTAGGTAGGGGTAAGTGTCATGGAGAAGGTATGAAATGGAGTCAGGCTTTGACCAGCCCAGCCCTGAGGCTTGGGGAACAGGCAGGTAGGCCCCAATATGGGGGGCTCTAAGAACCTGTCCCTGGTACAGCTATAAGCCAGAAATAAAGGTAGACCGGAATGCAAATTGTTCGACAAAGAAATTGGCTTAATCAAGTCAATTGTTTAAGCACTAAAGTACACACAAGAAGTAATTGTGACAAAGATATGGGCACAGTAAAATCTGAAGAGGAAGCATGAAAGGGCTGATTGGGAAGGAGGAAGCACTTTGTGATGCTTTAGCAATGACTGGCCATACTCTAGTTTCACAGCAGGTCATAGCGCTTTGCCTAGATCTGTGAGGCCTCCCACCTTCTACTCCTAGGGTTCCCTTTCCCAGAAATTCTGTCTGCCCTGTGAGGGTAAGCAGAGCTCTCTCTTCTGAATATGAATGTCACTTCCCTGCTTCAGTTTCCAACTCCTCAAGCTAGAGTCCTCTACAGGGGGTCTTTGTCCCACTTTCCTATGGGATTCATTCCCTATAATTCTCATTTTCTTGCTTTCCCAGTTCATAAGAAAATTATGTGCAATCAACGAAACTCCTGCTAATATATATGACCATTATATATTAGTGGCCATTATATATGACCATTTCTTTTAACACAGTTGTTGGAGATGCTGTGCTTCTGTTGAGATGATAATTATTGCACTTTTTTCTGAAGGTGAAGGGGAGAACATGCTCATTGTCCACAGACAGGAAAACAGTGGGCTCAGGAGCTGTTGCATCTACTTCCAGTCCCAAGTTGCTTGAGGGTGCTCCTAGGTGCTTGGTGTTGAAGGTGAGCTCTGCCATGGGGAGCCAGGATGGGGGCTGGGCAGGGATGCATCCTTGTTTGGAAGATAAGCTACATTTTGTCAATCAAATAATCTAAAAGCATGTGTTTTGTGTGCTATACTCTTTTCGTTCTTTTCGAAGTTTTTAGTAAAGTCTTATGCACATATTTCACTTTTTATCTCAGCTATGTTATAGAGTAGTAGGAAAACATTTTGTCTCCTAACTATAGCCCAAGTGGGAGAGCAGTGTTTCTTGAAGCTAGTGAGTAATCACCCAGAAAATCAGAAGGGTAAAGTAAAGCTCTAGAGGCAAGAGCTGAGACTTTATAATATCACTGCTTCTTCCCACTTGAAGTTTCCCCTTGTAGTATCATGCTTGGATATCTGGGTTTATTTATTAGGGAAAGCAGCGGATACATTCTTCCTTCCTACGTGGCAAGGGACTGGCACTGGCAAGGCCTGTGTTGTCTCTGGAAATAGAGAGGTTATGAGAAAGTCTCAAATGAAAGGGCACGAATAATGCACCCATTTCCCATCATGAGTGCCTCCCTTGTATCCCTATAACACGTATGGAAACATTCTCAAGACTACCCTGAACACACAGAGGTGTGAGCTCTCTGATTCAAACAGTCCCTCAGAAGTCATTTGTAAGTTCTATTGCCTTCTTTTTAGTCTACGATATTCCCTCTTGTCTCCCCGAAATCCACCCACTTCTGTCTCTGTGTCGCTCTTTCTCTTTCTCCCTCTCTTTCTCATTCTTTCTCTGTTTCTTTGTCTTAATCTCTTGTACACGTTCACATTTTTATCCTGTTCTCAGAAATATACTATTTTTTAAACTACCTAATAGGATAATCAGGCCACACTCGACTTCCAAGTGTTTAAAGATTTCTTTAGAGTAGGCATCATTTCAAATCATCTCTAATTACCAAATTTCCAAATTTATTTCTGTTGAAGTCAGTCCTTTTTTTTTTTTTTTTGCTTTATTTGGGTTACATGCCATGAGACCCACAGTTCTGATGTCTTTGGCTGTTGTGCTCTGGTGCTCACACAGAGAGGAAGGGGCAGGGGACCGTGCCGATCCACGGCTACACAGTAAGCTGCTGCCGCTCTTCCTCCTTCGGCTTCTTTCGGTGTGTCCTTTCTTGCAGCTTTTCTTCTTCTTCTTCCTGACGCTTTAGCTCTTCTTCTAAGTGTCTGTCTTTTTGAAGGCAGGAAGTTACCTTCTTCCCATGATCAGAATTCAAAGCGATTGCTAAATTCCACTTTTTCTTTCTTTGCAGCTTTTTATGTATTGTCATACAGAGAACAGTGTCCACTAAAAACATCACTCCCACTGTCAGATAGAAAAGGATTTTAAACCAGTCAGGAGTAGATGATTGGAGGCCTGAAACAGAAAAAGACAGAGAGAAGAGGTGCTATTTAGAAACCAGAGGGATCTGGCTGAGTTATGTTTGGAAGAGAAGGTTGGCTGAGACTTGATGTGCCTGTCCCCAAGGCGGCAGTGATAATTTCGGGGGGCAGAAAGGAACTGGAGGTAGCTCCAGCTGGGCTGTGTGGTGGACAGACAGGGAGCAGATTCCTGCGAATAGTTTAACTGCTTGGGCTCTGTCAGTAGATTTACTCCCTAGTTTCGGAGACAGCTACAATCTCTGTGCATTTTAATGCTTGAAATGAATTTCGGCTGAAGATTAACATTTTTCCCCAAAGCATTGTTTTTCTGGAGTTCACAATCCCCCCACCTCAGTTGGATATAGACACTTGGGCAGGTAGTTATGCGCAGTTTACAAAATCACTCTTATAAATCCACCATGTGAACTCCTCGAAGCAAAAACTGCACCCCAGTGTCTTTATGTGGCCAGATCTACGACAACAGATATGAGGAACTCAGTATATTATTGACGAGATCGTTGGTGAGGGAGAGGAAGAGAGGGAAGCAGAGGGAGAGAGAGAGAAGACACAGGGAGGGCAGGGAGGTGGCAGGGAGACAGGAGGGAGGGAGAAAAGAAAAGAATGAAGGAGAAGAAAAGGAGGACAGAAGGACAAAAGGAAGGAAAGCAATGGGGAAGAAAAGGAAAAGAAACAAGAAACAAAAGGAAAGAAAATTTAATGAAGTTTGTGAGAACAGTGACATTCTGAATCAAGGATAGAAAGGCCTGCTCATGGGCTTTTCCTGAAAAGACTTCCTCCCCCTGGCTGAGCCATGAAACCTTTTAACAAACAGTCCAGCTGGAGAAAAGGGAGCCCCTTCTCCTGTGCCAGTCACTCCCCATCGTTCTCACTCACCAAGCACATTAAGCTCCAACTCAGGGCTGCGCTTAAGGACATTTCCATCTTCGGTGGCTGCCTCACACCAGTATAACCCAGAATCTTCTCTCCTAGCAGTGAATATCTGGTATTCTGAGGACGTGTTCCTGGGCCTCAGGGTCTTGCTACCCATGTAGAAGGAGAAGTAGAGCTGCAGATCAGGCCTCTGTGGGAGCAGCTTTGTTTCACAGCTCAGGGTGACCAGATTCCCCTCGAGGAGCGGGAGCGCTAAGGATGCTGTCAGCACTGGAGGTGGGAATAGCTCTAAAGAGAAGGTTGATGGGGGACAGGGTTGCCTGTTTAGCGTCAAGGTTCTTTTTATAAAAGAGATACCTTTTTCCCCCTAGGAAAACTTGCCCCTGGAGAATGCGTCATAAGGCATAACTTTCCCCTCTTCCAGCAGAGAGACATTCTTAAGGTTTCCTAATAGACACGATAACAGTTGCCAACTAGCTCAGTCCTGCCGATGAAAATACCCCTACATGGTCCATGCTTCCCTGAGTGGTCACGTGATCGATCTATTATATAACCACGACCTTTTGGCAATGGTCAACCAGGAGCGAACACTGACCCATACACTTGACAGTTCAGCAGCTCATTACTTGTGTTCCTGATTCAAAAAGTAATCTGGGACGATGATTTTGTTCAGGAATGAACTTTTTTTCCAGAAAGAAAAAGGTGGCTACCAGTTGTGAGTACTAAGAGGAAAGAGTGGAAGAGTCAGAACAAGGCCATGCACAAACTGAAACAAAGGAAGTTGTCTAATTTGCAGATGCTTAGAAAGAAGTGGGACCAGAGAGGTCACATTGTCCCTGAGAGATAGATGGAAGGTATAACCAGTTCCTAAAATCTTCCTTGTTTCTACATCTGTGGTGCTTTCATGAGATTCCATTGCATTATTTTCTAGTAACTCTCTTAGCTACCTAGAGCGAATCTCTATTCCTTACAACTAAAATAAAATTGATTAACTGGATCTCCACTATGGCCTGACTTTGACATTAGCTCCTGTGATTATTGAAGAGGCATTGTGGTATATTGGAAAGAACAATTGACTTGGGTCTTAAGAACTCACTTCTGGTCCTAGCCCAGCCACTGGTCACTGTGTGGCCTTCAGAAAGGCAGTTTACCTTTCTAGAGCTCAGTTTCTTCACTTGTAAATCAAAGTGAGGATTTTAGATGATTTATGATGGTCCCTCTGGTCTTTATGACTTTAGCTCTGTGACTTTTCAGATACAATACCTTTCACAGTAACAGATACTCCTGCTGATGTGTAGTGATGCCTTCCCACGCCTGAGCAGTGATAGATGCCATTGTGACTCATGTTGGTTTTCAGAATGGTGAGTTCAGAATTCCGAGGAAAAAACTTCAAGGCTTTGCCATTTTGATAGAAAATCACATTGTACACCAGCTTATTCTTCCATCCATGACACCTCAAGGCCAGAGGTTCTCCTTCAGTGAAGACTCTGCTAGAGACCTGGAGTAGTAGCCAATCTGAAAAACGTGAACAAAAATGTATGTATACAGTGGAGGAGGTACAAGGAGCCCAAAGCTTGGCACTGGGGACTTTCTTATTTTTTTGTCCTTGCAACATTTCAACCTCAGAGCTCTGCTACATATGAAGCCTATGCCTCCCTCTTCAAATACCTTTAGCTTTGGTGGAAAGAAAAGCAATCTTTACCAGCAACTGTGCACATAGCCCCTTCCCATCTTTCCTTTGCTGATCTCACAAGTTGGTTGGAACAAACACAGTTTACACAATGTGGTAGGCAGAATTCTAAGATGACCCCAATGAGTCACTTTTTTGTATAATCCTTTTGAGTATGAGTGGAGCCCATGACTTGCTTCTAGCCAATGACAAGGGTGATGAGAGGTCGCTCTTATGCTTGTTATATCATATAAGACTCTGTTTTAGCAGACTAGAGTCTCCTGCTGGCCTTGAAGAAGTAAGCTGCCATGTTGTGAGAGGAACCAGGCAAGTTTCTCCAGGAGCTGACAGTGGCTTCTCCAGCCCCCACTGGCAGGCAGCAAGAAAGCAGGGACCTCAGTCCTGCAACCACAAGGAACTGAATTCTGCCAATGACCTTGGGAATTTGGAAGAACTGCAAAAAGGAACACAGCAAAATCAATATCCTGATTGAAGCCTTATAAGATCCTGAGCAGAGCACACAGTTAAGTTGTGCCAGGACTCCTGACTCATGGAAACTGGGAGATAATACATATGTGGTTTTAAGCTGCTGAATTTGTGGTAATTTGTTATATAACAACAGAAAAGTAATATGCTCTAACTCCTGACAAATTTGTAAGTAAGACCACACATCCTCAGACCAACACACAGAATGGCAAACATCCAGATGTATATATCCTACTAAACTGATAGGAATACTCACATATGTGCAGAAGTAGCTAGCAAAAACAAGCTCCAAGTCAAATGGGCCCTCCCTTTTGACATACAAATCTACACATAACCCAAAATACTTCATTTTCTTTCCCCAGGGGCAGTTGGTTTGGCTAAATACAGATGAGGTTCTTGGGGGAAAAAGAGTAGAAGAGACAGTAGTGTTTTTCTTCCCTCCAGAACTTATCTAAGAATAGAAGATAGGTGTTCCAGTGCCACATGTAGCATGATTTTCATAGTCTTGGATACTGCCATAGTGCTTCTAAGCATAATTAATACTCTTCCCTGTCTTATCCTCATCTTCAACTAAGAGGTGCTCAGAGACTACACTGCCCAAACACACAGACGTCTTTGCTTTATATACCAAAATATAGTGGGAAATTTTCATATATCACCATCAGAAACCATCTAAACACTAGTAATGACAGAAAATATTTGAGTGACACAATTAATAGGCTTGATTTTGTGGAATGCTATACCTTAGAAAGAGAAAAGTCATGTATTTTCCAAACACACATGCAACAGTTATAAAAATTGAGTGTGTACTAGGCCACAAAGCAATTTTCAACAAATACCAAGGAACTGACACCATACTTAACACAAATTCTGACCAAAATGCTATAAAATTAGAAATTAATAACAAAAAACCACCCTCCAAAAAACTTCTAAATAATTCATCAGTAAAACAATTAAAATTTAAAAATTTTAACCTTAAATGATAATGTATTATATATCAAAACTCATGGGATGCAGCTTTTAGCAGACATTGCTAATTTCCTGTTCAAAAGCCATTCTCCCATCTTCACGACCTTGGAGTAGGAAAGGGACATTCATTCTAAGTCATAGGATTAGGACTTGGGTCCACCAACTAGCTATATTTTCTTGATCTCAGCATACACAGATTAAATTGAAGTTACTGAGAGTCGGTATAGCTGTAATTGAACCCTCCACTGCTGACTAACTGGAGCAAAACATTTTTAAATTGGGTATAGAAAGCATCAACCAAAAAGCTTGATGTATTGGACTGTAGTCAAATTAAGAAATTTTGTTCATTATATTTTTAAAAAGCCAAAAAAACCATAATGTGAAAGTGAAAAGACATGGCACAAAGTGGGAGAAGATATTTATAACACTTGAAAAAGGACTCATATCCAGAATACATAAAGAATTCCTGTAAGTCAACAGGGAAAAGACAGACAGTAGAAAAATTGTCAAAAAGACCTGATCAGTTACCTGACAAAAGAGAATATCCAACTAGATAAGAAACATAAAAAATGGTCAATATCATGGTCATCAGGGAAATGCAAATTAAAACCACAACGTGATATTACTACACATCCGCCGGAATGGCAAAAATGAAAATATAGAAAATACCTAGTGTTGATGAAGATGGAGAGCAAGCGAACTCTCACAGTCTGTGGAAGAGTAAATTGGTACAACCACTTTGAAAAACTGTTTGGCACTATCTACTAAAACTGATTATTTTGTGATGCAGCAATTCCACCACTAGGCATTTTCCAACAATTATGTATACATATGTGCACCAAAGAACACGTTAAAAAAATGTCCACAGCAGTACTGTAAGAGATGAAAACTGAAAACAACCCAAGAATCAGTAGAATAGAAAAAATATGTAGCATTACACAGTAATAAGAACAAATGAACTTTAACTTCACGACATGTATGAATTTCACAATTATAATGTTGAAAAAAGAAATCGGATTCAAAAGAGTACCGCCTGTATCATACTGTAGCCATTTATATGAAGCTCAAAAATAGGCAAAAACCCATGGTGTTAGAAGTCAGTGTTAGGGGTGACCTAGAAATGGGCAAGAAGGAGTTTCTGGGTCCTGAGGATGTCCTATTTCTTGATCTGTGTACTGTATACTTTGTGAAAATTCAGTGAGGTTTACACTTATGGTTTGTTGTATATAAGTTATGCTTCAATAAAAATTCACACTAAAACGTAATGCAAAGAAGATACTGTTCTCAATAAGTCACCAACACTAGGTATTCTACAATCTGTGCGGAGGCAAGCAAAGGGGCCCCTTCCCAGTCCTAGTCCATTTTTTGTCACTTGAACCATGAAACATTTCTTTTGCTCGAACTACACTGTGTCTTGTTAAAACAGCTCTGTCAGCTCCATCCTAAGAACTTACTTCCAGAGTCCTAAGAGACACATGAAGAACATTAAGCCTTTCTTCAGACATCTCAGCATTTCCTTAGCCTAAACATATTTCCTCTAAAAGCAATCAAATCCGCATAAGTGTTATTCTGCCTCCAGCATGGATTAACTTTTGAATTATCAATTTCAAAGAAGTTTGGGCTCATTACTTCTGAATAACTAAATAATACATTTGGGTATTTTGTCCTGAATAAGGAAATATTTTGCCCTGAAGAATATTGTAGTCTTCATCTCTTGACAAATAGAAACTGTTTATAGATTTAAGTGGGTAGTGATTTTTTGTTTTGCTTCTATTCATTTAAATCTCACAGTAATTCCATGTCCAGAATATCATCTTACATATGTACCAAGAAATGTGCCCCAGACTATATGAATAATGTTTACTGCAGCATTGCTTGTAAAAGCAAAAAGAATGTAAACACCTTAGAAGTTTACTGAAAGGCAGAATGGTTAAATTAATTCTGGTCCAGCCATACAGCGGACATTTAAAAGTAGACATCTATTGATATAAATGGACCTCCAAGATATTTTAAATGATAAAAGTATGATGTAGGATAATATATACAGAGTATTCTATCAACTGTGGTTTTTAAAAAGTTTATATATATTTATGGTTTTGTTTCTGTGAGAGGTGACTGCAGGACTAGGGTTTTGGGGTGAGAAGAAGATTTTTTATTGTTCATCACTGCACATTTGTCTGAATTATTATTATTTCTGATGTGCAGACATACATTTTGAATAATGATAACATCTTTGGATCTGAGTCTTTCTCTAGACACCCTACTCATAGCTGGCCCAGTTGGGGTGCTGTTGGTACACCGTTGTTGGATTCTGATACGATGTTTTAAGTATATTGACTTAATTTCACCTGATAGGCACAAAGAGCTGAGACTCGTACTTAGATAAATTGACACACACATTCTGGCATCCAAAAAGGAGAAAACGCAAAGGAAGACCTTGTGATTTCCAACCCTTCTGCTCTGTGCCATACTTACCTCTGTGGATTTCCAGCTGTACAGCGTCACTTGGCACTGAGAGACCTGTCTGGCACCTGTATTCACCACTGTCATTGACACCGGCAGAAACGATGCTGTATCTGGAGGTCAAGGTCTGAATGGCTGTGCCGTTGTGAAACCACTGCGTGGAGTTGTCCCTAGGCAGACGGGGCCCCTCACACCATAAGGTTATATTTTCCTTTTGGAACACACTGGTCCATGGAGGCTGCAAGGTAATCACTGCCTGTGTGGCGTCTGCTTGGAAATAATAATAATAAAATAGACCAAGTGAAGTAAAAGAAAGGACTCTGAGTGATTGTTAAGGTTTTGTGGATAGCATAAGGGGAAAAAAATGAATATTTAGGTTAGCTTGAAAACTAGGCAAGTGGGAACCAACAAAAACCAGCTTTTAAGAGTTGTCCAGACCCTGCTTCAGAGAGCTCTGTTCATGTTATTAAATCCTCATCTGGATGTTGGGGATTTTGGCTCCTGAGAATTAAATTACTGATTTAGATCTCCCTGTTGATAAACAATAAAGCTTTTATGTTGTAAAGTGGGGCAAACCGACTGGAGGTGGTTTCCTTATCCTTTGTACTATACTGTCTCTGAGGGTAAAGCACAGATTTTCATTGGCTTCTGCATCGGAAATGGAGGTTCAACTCCTTCCTCTGAAGTCTTCAGTACTTGCCTGGCTCTTTCTGAGGAGCATAAAATTACTCAGCTTTCTTGTAAAGGCAACTGGTGTAAGGGATGTTGGAAAACCCAGAGGACCTACTTCTGGATTTTTGCAATTCTGGCCCTTTCCTGCTCTTGTAAATACATTTAAGCATTTAGTTCAGAGGTCAGGGCTCATTCAGTAAGCCTTAGAAAGAAACCTTAAAAATCAAGGTTTTATCAACATCACACTCGGAATATGGGAGATTTTACATAATTTATAAATCTTTCTCCTTTCTGTCCTCTCTCTATACACTCTTCTTCAAGTTAATAGGAGCCATCATTTAGAAGTGGGAAAGCGGCATAGGAGAAGTCGAGTTAGAGATCACTCACCCACTTGCCCCCCAGCTGGAACTGCAAGAGAACAGAGAATAGGGATGTCAGTTGGTCAGTGGGAGATGTTGAGGAAGGGAGAATTGGGGAGACAGCATTAATGTAGACTCTGAGAGGTCAGCTTAGATCTCTTGAATTTCTACCTCTCTTTCCCCAAATCAGGTATTAGGAGAACTGAACCACCAAAGGCTGTTGTTGATGAGGCTTTATTTTGGTATGGGGCTTCCAGGCTTAATGTTACTTCAGGGTCCCCGTCTCATCCTTTTGATATAATAAACACCAATAACCCATGAAAACACAGATACAGTTGTCTCTATACTCATGAGTTCTAGCCAAACATACCAAAGGAAGACAAAATCTTGACTTCCCAAAGCCAGAGCCACCCTCTATGAGCCCAACTTACCCCAAAGGAGTAGAGCTATCAAGAGCCACATGTTTCTCTCCAAGCTGATGGGAGCAGTGAAATCTGTAATCTGCGAGACATTGAAGAGTTTCAGCTGGGGGCTCTGGAGCCAAGATTAGAAAAGAGGAAGGAAATTGTCTCTTCTGACCACATTCATCATCTTCCTTTTCTGGGAAATACATCCCTAATTCTCGACATGTGCTTTTAAGCATATTTCTTATATCTCATATCTCTTAGCTCATCTCTCTCAGTTTGAAGCTCTGGTTTTTGGGTTATGAACTCTCAGAATCCAGAGAAAGGGCTAAAATTTTATTCATATTCTATTCTGATTATATTCTCGCTCTAACTATTTCTGTTTCTTGGGGCTAGCCTATGGCAAAACTCCACTTTTATAATTGGTTCAAGACCTGGCTAATGCCTCCAAAACTTGATCATTTAAATGCAGAGGAATAAATATCAGCTTCTATAAGGCATATAAAGCGTTACTCATCTACAAGAGTGCCCCTAATACAAACCAGCTCCTATTCCTCTGGGGAATATAGACAGGATCACCCTTCCATTTTGGTTAAAAAAAAAAAAAAAGCCCTCTTCCTGAAATAAATTATGAATATGGGGTGGTTTTTTTGCTAAATCAAAAGGCAGAAATATCCCCAAGAAGGGAGTTTCAGAGTACATGTGGAAAGCTCTGTGCCACCAAAGTGAGTTAGTTCCTGAGGTTTCTGAAGCTCTTTATAAAGCTGTAAAGAGATTTTTAGGTATTTTGTTAAAAGAGAAAGAGAGTTAAACAGAAACTAGGATGAGTTCAGTGAATGCACAGAGACCTGGGTGGCAATCTCACTGGCAGAGAATAAAAATGATGACAAATAAGGCTGTAAACTGAATTACTGACCCCAATTTCTCACCCCTCCCTGAATCTACGCCATCTCCACAGCTTCACGAGAGGCTGAGGGTACCTCCCTGACTCTTGACTGCGGCTCGTCCACGACTTTCATTGGCCAGTGAAATGTGGTTGGAAACAACATTGTGCTAATTTTGAACTTAGAATTTAGGAAGCTTCACACATTTTTTTTTTCATCCTCTTGTGTTTCTGCGATTGTCACGGCAATAACATTCTCTGGCTAGCTGGCCATAGTGTGAAGCAGAGCTGTCCTAGCCATTGTAGCTTGAAGTAGAGGTGCCCTACGAACTTGTGAGTGAGAACTAAATGCTTCCTGTTGTATGCCAGCGAGATTGGAAGATTGTTATAAAGCATAGCTGACTGATACAAGTGAAAAGCAAGGAAGAATGGTCTGGGAACAACTCAGGGTGTTCTGAGAAAGATGAGGGAAGCCTGAGCTCATTGAAATTTATATTCAAAGCCTATATCCATAACTATTTTACTATTTTATCTCCAAAATTTTCCACTGCATGGATGTACCGTCATTTATTTCATTAACCTCTCTTCATGAATATGTAAGTCATTTCTAATTTTTTACTGTTAAGACCAGCACTGCAATGAATAGACTCATGCGCACCTTCAAACATTTGACTTATTCTTTCCTTAGGACACATTCCTAGAGTCAGCAGTGTCGCTCAAAGGAAATGTACATTTTTTTCTTTGGATGCATATTTTCTTTCTTCAGATTATTTATGATCATTTATACCTCATCATTGCATAAATTTTGGAGTGCTTATTATATGTCAGACAAATATGCTTCATATGTATTTTCTTATCTAATTCTCACAATAACCTATGAGTAGACACCATTGATATCTCCATTTTACAAATGAGAAAACTAGTCAAAGAAGATATCAGTTACCTGTCCAAGTTTATAAAAAGTAGGAGCAGGATTCAAAAACTAGGCAGTTTTCCTTTATATTCTCACCAGTAGGGTGTAACAGTGCCCCCTCATCCCTCACAATTCCTGCTTTGTAGTGAAATAGCTGCTTCTTTGAAAAATAGGTGAAATTGTTTCATTGATCAGGATAACATGAGGGAATGAGGATTGTTGTGGAAGAGGAAGGTAAGATCTATGACCTGGAAGGATGAAATACTTATTTTCTAATAAGCATCTGTAGTTTCCAAATGTTGAGGAAACAGCCACTGATGTAGGTTTAAAATCCAGGTAAGAAGAATGATATAGTTTGGATATTTGTCCCCTCCAAATCTCATGTTAAAATTTGATCCCCAATGTTGGAGGTGGGGCCAGGTAGGAGGTCATGGGGGCAGATCCCTCATGAATGGCTCGGTGCCACTCTGTTGAAAAGAGCCTTGCCCTGTCTCCTGTCTCTTGCTCAGCTCTCACCACGTGACACACCCATTCCCCTTCACCTTCTACCATGATTAGAAACTCCCTGAAGTCCTCACCAGAAACAGACGCTGGTGCCATGCTGGACAGACTGCAGAACTGTGAACCAAATAAACCTCTTTGTCTTATAAATGATGCAGCTCCTATTCCTGGAAAGGGCTGGAACACATTCTACTAAGCGAGGTATCCCAAGAATGGAAAAACAAGCACCACATGTACTCACCATCAAATTGGTATTAACGGATCAGCACATAAGTGCATATATAAGAATAACATCTATTAGATGTTGGGCGGGGGGGGGAGGAGGGAGGAGGGGACAGGTATGTGCATACACAAAGAGTGCAATGTGCACCACGCAATAGGATGGACATATTTGAAACTTGGACTGAGGGGGGGAGGGGGGGTAAGGGCAACACACGTAACCTAAACATCTGTATCCCCATATTATGCTGAAATTAAAAAAAAAATAGTATTTTTTTTCAGTGGTTTTAGACTTGCAAAACACTGTCAGACACAAAGGTGGTTGGTTGGCAGTAACAGTCTCTATACACATGCTTTGCATAAAACATATAGGCATTTTTAAAAGGGTTCTGCATTTTTCTCCAAATTCACAGTAATAGCTCCAGAAAGGGGTAATTTCTCTTCCACACCTTTTTGTTTTAAAAAACACCACATAAAGTCATGAATTACTTTTGTAAATAAATGTAACCTTCCAAAGCAAAATAGTCAGTGATGAATTAGCACACTCCAGCATTCTTGAGATGAACTGAAAATAGATTTTCTTTTGCTATGGGGCCATGCCCCCAAATGTTATGCAAATATAACCATAGCAAGTAGTTTGCCTTATCATTACGAAAATGCAACTGTGGCCTTTTTTTTTCTCAAAGAGAATAAAAATACCATTGTAAAATCCATTGAAGAGTAAAAAAATAGGAATCATTAGACAATAATTATAGCACTGATGTGTTGATTGAGTGTAAAGCAGTGATAAACATTACTTAAAAATGTCACTCTATTGGCAATTATTTTAATATACTTATATACAGAACATGGTTTAATCTTTGATTATCGTGTTAATTAGGAGTTTAGTGCAATACATGCACAGAAGATGTATGAAATAAATAACCTTTAATAAATGATAGTTCATATGTCCTGTTAAAAATTCTGTTAGAATTAAAAGTAAATTTACAACCAAATACTCTAATTTTAATAAGGTATTATTTTCATTTTGTGAGGAATCAAATGTGCATTCTGAGGTTTCTAAATAAAATGGTATATATTTTTATTACAGTTTTAAATCAAGACTTTTGATTAGCAAAAGCCTAAAACATCCAATCATTAGGTGGTTGTTTTATAAACTGTATCATCATTTTACACTATTCTAAAAACATTTTAGAAAATTACCAATTTAAAATTTGGTGTGAGAATAAATTCTCATGTAATTTCTCTTATTTTAAATTATACGTTTATGCCTAATAGTTATCCATTAGTTTGTTTACATTTTCAGATGAAAAACATGGTAAAACAACTTCAAAGAGCATTACTTCCAAATTTTATTTTATTTTTATTTATTTATGTTTATTTTTTGTATTTGCTCTTTGAAAGGGAAATTTTACTACCCTTTGAGACATCAAACCTTGCTGTGATCATGGCTTTGTACCATGCCTGCTGATAAGCAGTGTTTATACTGCTAGATAAAAAGTAATGTTTACTTTCAACCTTAGGATCATTTGAACTTTAGAAAATCTGATAGTTAAAAACCTTTTCCTTTCTTCTGAAATAAAGAGGCAGTGCTTTACGTAACCTTCAGAATCCTTATAGAATAAAACCATTAATAACGAATGTCCACATTTTATATCATCACTTAAAGACTAGGGGTGGTAAAGTTAAGAGCAAGAGCAGGTAGCAGTGACTATTATGACAGTATGGAATAGAAATGATTGATCTACCATTGAAATAAGTGACTCACATTTATTTTATATGCATGAAAGCATATAAAATATTTTTTGTGAAAATAGCTTTCATTAGTTAAATTTCTTGGGAAATTATTCTTATGGGATAAATGTATGGATTGAGGAGAGAATAGTAAAAACTGCTATTACATAAAGAAAAAAGGGAAAATAATTGGATTCTCTCCAACCACCATCTGCTGTCAGTTTCAACTTCATCTATAAAACATATTTTAACTGCTGGGCAATGTGAAAGTTACATACAACTTTTCCGTTTGCGAACAGCATTCCGAGAAGATTGAGTTGGGGGACTTAAAATTTAGTGATCTGAAAATTTCCAAAAAAAATAATGGAGCAATTGTGGAGAAATTCAGGCATGGTAACCTCTGTATGCCTCAGTTATTCATCCAAAAATTAGGGTGATAAATATGACAATTTTCTAATATTACTCTGAGATATAAATAAGTTGATGTAATGTTTAGATGAACACTTGTCATACACTAAGCACTATGTTACCATGTGTTGTCCTACTCAACTCTCTTGGAATTAGACCTTCTCGGCAGTGTTGCTCCTCTTTCTAATAAAGACAAACATGAAATCTGAGAGAAAGACTGGAGCAATTACAATTTTTCCAGTAACTCAGAGTATGCTTTCTGCCTTACTGATATACTCAATACTACAGCTTCCATGTGGAATACATACAGCTACCTAAGCAATAATTGCCACATTCAAATGATATGATGAATTTTGTAGACTTGCATATATCTATTACAAAATTGGACTTATTCTCCACCAAATTTGACCCTTATCTGATTCCATATAACTGTACTTTGCTATATAAATCATTCCTCAAGCATCATCTTGCCCTTTCAATTGCACAACACTTGAAATGAACTTTCTCTAACTCTAGGTAATAGTTATATAATACATAATTATATACATATATATATTGTAGCACAAGGAGAAAAGAACAAAAATACGAAAATAGTGAAAGGAAAAGTACTAGACAACTCATAGCAACTCAAATTTGAACAGAAAGACATATGGGAGACACAATCTGTAGGAGACATTTTTCAAATAAGATATGGATCATCGAAATTTAAGCAATATCTGATCACCCAATGTTAATTCTGCACCTTAGCAAAACATTGTATATTATTTAATAGTTTAAGAAAATTGAATCTACCTCTCATCAAACAAATTATGAAAGTTTTTAAAATTATTCTCTCTTTCTTATTAAATCTTGGGGGAGTCACCTTACCCAAGTATGAGTTTTTGTGTTTAAAAAAAAAAAAAAAACCACATCAAGTCATGGATTACTTTCCTGAATAAATGTAACCTTCCAAAGCAAAATACTTAACGATTAATTAGCACACTCCAACATTCTCGAGATGAACTGAAAATAGATTTTCTTTTGCTTTGGGGCCGTGCTCTAAAGATTTCCATATCTAAAAAAGGAGTGTGTTATATTGAGACAAGTTCAAAGCTTTCTAGCTTTGGAATTCCGTGGTTTTATATAATAATGCAAATTCACTATTTTAGGACCTCAGGGTAAACTGTAATAGTGGACATTCACCTGTATATATAATCCTAGCATATCTACTACTATTGCTTAGTTCAATTTCAAGTGAAAAATGCAAACATAATTATTTCCACTTTTACTTTTCAGTTTCTGTTTTGATGGAATTAGACATTTAATAATCCTTTTCATTAATAAATTTATTTATGGACAACTATAGCAACGTTCTGCATTTACTCAATTGTGCTAATATAAGAAGTATATTTTGATGTGAGGTTGGAATGTCCCTATGCTTTGGTTGTAAAAAAAAATCCCTATATAAATGAACCTGTGCAGTTCAAACCTGTGTAGTTTAAAGGTCAACTGTATATACATCCATCCTATGAGGGTGATTTCATGTTGAAATGTGTTCCAGAAAAGTGTCAGCTCTGTCATTACACAGTGACAGGAGTGGGCTGAGCCGCCCAAATGGCTGGATGCTTTCAGGATAGACATCCCTGGCTGGCTTCAGAAACCTGAACTACAAGGCAACCTCCACCTTCATTAGCTTTCTAAATCACAGGTTTACTAGTGTTTGTCATAAAGTCTAATCCTTTCAGTGCCTGCCTTCGCTGTCCCTGATATGAAGTGTGGGGTGCTCTGGATGACATTCAAGGCCTGTATGCCTGAAACCCAATAATTTACCTTACTAACCTCTGAACCGTGTCTCCCATGTGCCCCACCCCTCAAGTCACAGTAAATGTCCTTCTTTCCTGCATGTGCCTGCACTTTACATTTGGTGGGGGGTCGGGAGGGTGGAGGTGGTATGTTGTGTCTACTGGAGTGAGTGAATGCCTCTCTCTCAGCTGAAACTTCCTTGCAAAGTTCTTTAATAGGCCCGTTTCCAGGTAAAATTAATCACCCTCCTCCGAGCTCCCATAACTCTTCCCCCTTGCCTCTACTATAGCATAATTAACACATTCTGTTATAGTCACTGTGAACACATATTAGGGCCGACTACATGAACAGTATCTTATTAATCTTAAACAGGATATGGCAGAATACCTAGCCTAGGACTAGAGTTCAGTAAATGTTGGTTAAAATTGATTTGAGGGTGGGGAGTGAGTCGTTCATTAGACATAAGTTTGAGACAGCCTTCGTGGAGTGTCTCAGTAATTCCCACCAGATCACAGATCTTTGAGAATCTGGTAACAAATCCTGAAGGGGCCTACCAAAATTGAAGACTTATGTTTATCTTAAAATTTTGTGTATAACTGGCTGTCTCTTCCATAATACATTAATGCTTATTATTCAAATAATGTTATTGGCTTTGCCCAAATTTTTAAGTAAAATGAACATACCAAAAAAAAGGATATTTTGAAGTCAACCTATCACATAACTAAGTAGGTATAGGTGATGTAGTAGAATATTCCTAGGCTTTGTATTATGACTGATATGTGCTTGAATTTAACTCTGCCTCTTTCTAAGTGTCATCGTGGGTAAGTCACAACTTTGAGCTACCTTTTCCTGAAGTTAAAAATAACAACAAATAAATAAATAAAATAAAATAAAAATAGTTTCGCTTTGTCACCCAGGCTGGAGCGCAATGGTGCAATGATCGCTCACTGTGCTCACCTTAACCTTGAACTCCTGGGCTTAAGTGATCCTCCCACCTCGGCCTCCCAAAGTTCTAGGAGTATAGGCATGAGCCACCGTGCCTGGCCACTTTTACCAGTTTGACTTGAAGTTTAAGTGCTCAAACTGTGTTCACCTGTGTACACAGTAATCTAAATCTTCACGTCGGAATTCCTGCTGGTTTTAAGTTTCAAGTGGTAATTCCCAGTGCTCATGATCATGAACATCAAAGTACTGCTGGGTATCAGCATCCAAGAGGGTGTCCTAAATCAGGTTTATTTTGAATCTCCTGGGCACTGCCACCTGGAATTGGAGCAGGAGCATGGAGAATTATGTGTCTAAGACACTAAAACTTTCTGTATGTTTTTTATGATTATCAGCAAAGTGAATTTTAAATCATACTTGAGTGTTGGCCAAATGGATATTAGATTGGAGGGCATCAGGAGCTATGGAACCTGCTGCTCAAAGGAAATACATTATGACACATGTTAATGGAGCCTGGTGGCCTGTCACATGGCATGTTTATGTCCTGAAATGAAATTCATTCTGGAGAACAGATGATTCAAGCTTTTCAGGGGGTGGATGGAATTGTTAGGTGATTAAAGGCAGTGGTTTACTGACTGTGCTCCAAGCATTTTATGGGGCATCTCTGGATATTCCTTGAAAGTAAGGGTTGTCATGAAAGACATGTTTCACTTCTATTGCTCAGTTAATGTTCAGATGATTTCACAGAGATCTAGTTCATTATCTCTAAGCTTTATCCAAACAGGCACCTAAATGTTAGAGGTGGGCACTGAGAAAAAAAGAATAAAGGAAGTTTCTTCTACTCTAGAAAATTAAAAAACCTTCAGCCTACCATAAAGGACAGTGCCCAAGACCTTTGAGTGATACATTTCTAGTTTTTAACTATTTCTGCGGCCTGGAGAACATTTGTGCCTTAGTCTTAGATGTTCTCGCCCCTTGAGGATATTGATTAATTTGGTTAAGAAACACCATGGGAAATGAATATTACCCCTTGTTATGGACGGCTTTGTGAATGCTTAAAACTGTCGAATCATGACCTTTGTGAAATGTGATGAATTTAGCGGGCAAAAAATTGTATGCACTCCGTGCAAAAGGTTTCTTTGATGGTAGCAGCATCGTGGGAAGAGGGGCCCACATAGTGTGTTTGCCTTTCGTCCCCCAATTCTGCAGGTGCTGGATCATGATGTTTCAAAGGAAGAACCAGTCACCTTTCACTTCCTGGCCAAATTTTATCCTGAGAATGCTGAAGAGGAGCTGGTTCAGGAGATCACACAACATTTATTCTTCTTGCAGGTACACCAGTCCATGCTACCCCCAAATTTTGAGACAACTTGCCCAGCCTGGTTGCAGAATCAACCTAGGTTAACCCCTTGGAGTTGACCACAGACACCTTCACATTGCAAAAATGTTCCGCCTCTGGAAAGTGAGCCCCTTTGGTTGTGTAATGGAAAACAATCTTCAGAACAGAACTATTCCTTGAACGATGAGAATTGGCGTCAGATGGAATTGCAAAGGCGTGATGGTGAATAATGGATACAAGTGGCTATCTAATTTAAAACCTCCTTAAAGATAGATCCTGTTTTCTTCTAGCTAACTTAAAAGTACTCAGTAGTTGCAAAGGAGGGCTAAAGAGAGTCTTATAAAGCAGTAGTTCTTTCACAAATTTGAAATCTGTTCTCATTAAGACAGAACTTCAGAATTCCAGCGATACTTGGTTTATCCCGAGCATGTGGTATTTCGGACATCATGCTTCATGCTACTCTGTGTCTGTAATTGTTTTATTTCTCCCTTACTCCCTCATTAGACTGTACCCCTCTTAAAGGCAAGGCTCATTGAGTGCACAGTAGGCATTCCATAAGTAATTGCTCCACCGGATTGAAGAAATTAGGAGATTCATAATTACAGATTGACCTTCTAGGGGCACAGGGAGGGGGACTAGTCTGAGGATGAAAACCTTGTCAGTTTTGCTTGTGTGCTTGCGACACGGGGGCTGCTTGTGTGCTGAGAGGTACCCACTGTCAGTAATGTAAAAGGTGGGGGCAGGGGCGCTAATGACATGATTTCCCAGAGGTGGCTACGGTATTCGCACACACACGTACATGTACATATAGGAGATGGCAAATTTCTTTCCAGCATTTTCCTGTCGAAGGAAAGACCTTTCAGTTTTTCTGTAGTGTGCCTTTTTTTTTCCTTTGAAAAGAAACCAGGGGATTAGAAAGTTGCACTCCTTCAGAAATATCTCAGGTTTCATTTTCTGTCTAAGAAGGTGATGTCAGTTTTAAAACCTGAGAAGAATTTTTATGTTTGAGTGAAACCACATAAAGATCTCCCAGGTCCCAGAATGTTCTAGCGTTATAGAAATGGCTTTCTGGTAAGCACTTGGAAGCAGTGTCTATCCCTCGTGTGACTTTGGCTTGATTTTCCTTCATACTGAAATGTTAGGGTGTTTTTATGACTGAGCAAGACAAAATTTACTACTTTTATGTATCTGGTGACTGTTGACATCTGTGAAAAGAGAGCTGGCTTTCCTGTCGTGTTTATCTCAGTTCGCCTCCACTTCACGCGGCCCTCTCGCCTCTGTGTCTGGGACATCACAGGCTGCACCGTTCTAAGAAATTAAGTGCCATGAAATATGTTAATTCAACATCATGGCTTAAGAATTATATTTCCTGGGCCTCACGTGTACTTAAAAGTTGAATCGATCACATTTTACTGCTTCCTTTTCCCTTAGAGCAGCACATTGAAAGTGATGGTTTTTTTCCTGCAGTCATAACTCAGTGGCCTTGGTGACTTTTGTCTCGTGTTAAGACTTAAAAGTAGATCCATTTCCTCTAGTGCTGCGTGTGCTCAGCGGGGGCCGAGGCTGCAATCACCCCCAGAGCCACTCCTGACACTTTTCGCATTCACAGTTCTCCGTCACAGCCCAGATGGCTGTCTCTGTTGTAACCACGGAGATTGTTTTTACCTTTCGGCGTTGACCATGAAGAGAAGAGGTAAGAGGTTTTTATGTGTAACCGTCTTACCGATAACTTCTCAGTGACTGAACTCTCAACCTGTTTGCATCGGTAAAAACAAAAAAAAAACAAAAAAAAAAACTGTACCCTTTGTCAGAAGATCATTAACAGGCTGCTTTGGCAGCCCTCATTAGCACACCCTGCGGCCATCTGCTGTGACCAGCCTGCACGGCTCGCTTCTGTGCACATGGTGTCTTATCTCCCTTGTTGCGCCTTTCAGGTAAAGAAGCAGATTTTAGATGAGAAGATCTACTGCCCTCCCGAGGCGTCGGTGCTCCTGGCTTCGTACGCAGTCCAGGCCAAGGTAGGCGCGGAGAAGAAAGATGCGTTCTTCCCGGGCATGAACTCGGGTCAAATGATCACTCCTGTCTGCTCTTGCTTTGGGTTTTCTGGACTTCAGCGCGACTTGCCTCAGAAAGTGAGATGTTATGGGACTTGGGGACCTGGGAGAACCACTGTCGCTGTCCCAGCATCTGTATGATTGTGTGTGCACGCACGCGCACGCATACAAATGATAAGTGTGTCATTCTAATGAATTAGAATTCAGTCCGAGTGAATTCATTCAGAAAGATGAATTTTCTGTGCAATCTCATTACGCACATATGGTTCATTACGTTCATTGGATCAACCTCCTCTTTTTATTAACCAGGAAAAATGAATTTATGGGCTCCAATTTTGGCCAAACATAGCCTTAGGGCAGAAGGGCCTCACTTCAGACCTATCTTCTGAGAACCAGCTGCGCTGTGTGTGGGGACTGCACCACACCCTCAGAGAATGCCTTGCTCCATCCACCCTGCGCCCCGGTGGGTGTGCGAGCTGTGCACGTGGCTGGGTGCTGTGGCCTGCTGAGCCCCGTCGTGCTATCCGTTTAGCCGAACGAAAATCATTCACTTTCACTGCAGACTGTATATATATATGTATTTTTTTGAGACAGGGTTTTGCTCTGTTGCCGGGGCGAGAGTGCGGTTGTGTCATCATAGCCCACTGTAACCTCCAACTCCTGGGCTCAAGCTATCCTCCTGCCTCAGCCTCCCAATAGTGCTGGAATTACAGGGGTGAGCCACCGCACCTGGCCTCAGACCTTTTTTTATAACACCAATTATAGGGTCAGCGCAGGGGGCTTCATGTCTCTCGGATTTCCCACTTCAATTAAATAGCACCTTGTCTTGCCCCTCTGCTTCCTGCCTTTCACGGAAGCATAGGAGGATGTCCCCAGACCTGTGACACCTCCGTTAGTGTCATGATTTTAAAGCATAATCTTTTCAGTTATGTTCCTTTTTAATTACAGGTGTCCATAAAGCCATTTCTCTATAATAGTAGAATAATTAATAAGATACTCATCTTAGCTCATTTTCTGGGATAGCTTAATACATTTTCAGATCAAAGCCAGGCAGTAACTGGCCTATCATTTGGGGGAGCAAAAAAAGGTGGTACATGCCGGTCAGACCAATGGAAACACCGAAGTCAGTTTAATTGTTTGATGACTCCTCTAATATTTGCTGAGTATTTACTAGACTTGGGGGCGGGAGTTGTTGACTCTGTCGTAGATGGGGGCTTTAAAGCAAGTATTTCCCTCAGCAATTTGCCCAAGGTCATTTGGGCGATCTTCAATCTTCGTTAAAGCTAAGGACAGAATTCATGGCTTTGGGATGGCATTTTGTGCCTTCCCTATTCCACTTCCCTGAAAAATGAGTAATTGAGAAAACAGAAAATGGGCTTTAATTCAACTAAAACATATGCTGCCTTTTATGCTTTGATCAAGAATATTAGTAACAGGAAAATGTGTTCTTTCAATCAGCATCGCCCTGACAGTGATGAAGCAGTCATTGTCATTTTCATTAAATCCCAGCACTTCCTGGCCCAGAGTCGAGTTCCTTTTCTCGTGCTTTCTTCCCGGCTGAGAGGAGATCCAAGCTCTCAAGGACACTACCTCTCTTTGAAGGGCTTCCGTCTCAAAGGCTACATTTTCTTTCCATAGATTTTGGGCCACAAATTCAAAGGCCACCTGTGGGAAAAAAAAAATCACTTTTCAAGGAACCAGCAGATGTTTGCTTAAACAGATTTCACTGTAGGAAAGCCCTGCTAATTTGGATCCTACTAATTTGGAGATGAAAGTGATTCACAGACAACATATGTGGTTCATATGGAGGAGGATGTTCTAACTATTTTTTCCGGTGTAAATTTTAAGGATCTTACAAATAAAGGTAATCTATGGCTTAAAGTCTGCATTTGGGAAACCAAGGCTTACTATATGACATGCGTCCAGTTTCTGTGACTGCTGGTTAACATTAGAAGGAGATCTCTGATTATGCTGTTAATAAGATCTTGCATGCCCCATAGTGTCTTCCAGTTTTACATGGAATTTTATAACATGAATATTTGTGTGATCCTCAGTGTAGTGTTTTCTGGAAGAAAAGCCTTGACATTATTTTGCCTGTCTTGCTGATGAGGAATTTAAGGCTTGGAAAGGATTAGTGATTTGTCCAAAGTCATGATACTTTCATGTTAATTCTACTTTTATGGAGTTTATAGTCCACTTCCTTTTTTTTTTTCTGAGACAAAATCTTGCTCTGTTGCCCAGTCTAGAGTGCTGTGGCATCAGTGTTGCTCACAGCAACCTCAGACTCCTGGGCTCAAGCGATCTTCCTGCCTCAGCCTCCTGAGTAGCTGGGATTACAGGCAAGTGCCACCATGCCCGGCTAATTTTTTCTATATATTTTTAGTTGTCCAACTAATTTCTTCCTATTTTTTTTTTTAGTAGAGATGGCGTCTTGCTCTTGCTCAGGCTGGTCTCGAATTCCTGAGCTCAAATGATCCACCCGCCTCGGCCTCCCAGAGTGCTAGGATTACAGGCGTGAGCCACCGTGCCCGGCCTATGTCCACTTCTTGATGGAGAGGATTTGAAACAGGATGGAATGAGAAAGTGGAGCCGGGGTGACCTGGACCTTGGTGTCCAGGCTGCCTATGGTGGCACAATGCTATTGCCCCTTGCCATCACCCCAGGCCATCTAGCATGAGGGAGGTCTGTGGGTAACAAGCACTGCCTTTCACTAAATTCCAGTTTGATTTGTAGGATCACATTAGTCCAAGCTTTTCAGTAAGCCATACTGGTTCCTACCATTACATTCAGCTTGTTTTCTTCCACAACCCTTCTGAAACAGAAAGGAATGTTAGAAGTATGGAGGGGAAAGCTAATTGAGCTCATTAACACATGGAATGTAATTATGCACAAATATATTCATTACGGTATTTCAGCTGTTCAAACGATATAGACACAGTTAATTCCAAGGCATAAAGAAACACTTACCCTCAAAGTATAAATACAAATACTAATCACATGGTTCAGTTAACAAGAACCATATTTCTTGGTTGGAATTTGAGTTATGCTTGAATCAGAAGTGTAGGCAGGGTTTTTTTGATCCAGTCACATGACGCACTAAACCATCTTGCAATGTTTAAGCCACCTGTTGGATTTTATATTGACCATTTGGTGTTTGAAATGTGTTCTTATTAGAAATGACTTTGGGAGGGAATGGTATGTAATTTACAAATCTTATGGTGCTCCCTGCAGACTCCTAGTGTTTAGAAGAAGGAAAAGAATGGTGGGAGGCGAGACTTAGTATTTCTTAGTATTCTTTAATGCAAATCAGGGACAGAGTGCCAAAATACAGTTAAGTTAAGAAATTGAGTACATGTAAAGTATAGGCAAGAGTTGAGGCTGAAGAGGTCTGCAGGGGATCAGATCATAAAAGGTCTTAACTTTATTCTGTGGGTGATGCAGAGTCAGTGAAGGGTTTATATTTTAAACAGAGCCTTTGGTGGCGGTGTGAAGGGCAGATTGGAGTGAGACAAGTTGGGAAACAGGAAGAGCCATCAGAAGACTGTGATAGTCATCCTGGCAAGAGAATGTTGGGTTCACGTCTCAGGTAGTGATTGGTTGGATAGGAACCATCTGACTTAAAAATATCCAGGAGGTAAAAATGAAATAGTAAAAGGTAAATAATGCTATATACTCTGCATATCCTTTTTTTTTTTTTTTTTGCATGGCCTATTACACATTGATTTTTTTCCCCACTCAACATCTGTTTTGAGATGTACCCATGTTATATGAGTAGATGTAGCTCATTGATTTTAACTGCTGTGTGGTAGCCACTGATAAACAAACCTAGTTTATCCATCCCCCTTCCGAGAAGAGATAACTTGTTTTCCCTTTTTCCCTGTTATAAACAGAGCTTGACTGAAAATCCTTTTGTATGATTCTTTGTGTACTTGTCCAAAAGTTTTTTCCCCCCAGCTTTCTAGAAGTGAAATTGCATAGAATTGACAAAAGATCTGTACCTAAATGCAAAAAATCTTATGTTTATAAGAAAAAGACAAATAGTAGAGGAGTGAACGCAAGGGGTATAAACAGGCACTTTATAGAAGAAAAAGGAGAATGGTCAGTAAATACAAAAAGATGTTCGATCTCACTAGTAATCAGGAAAAAAAATGAAAGCAACAGTAAGGTAACATTTTAAAACCATAAAATGGTCAGGGAGTACTGAATTGTTTTTTCCATTTTTTCCATTTTATTTTTTTAGAGACAGGGTCTTGCTCTGTCACCTAGTTTGGAGTGCAGTGGCATGATCATAGTTTACTATAACCTCCAACTCCTGGGATCAAGGGATCTTCCCACCTTAGCTTCCTAAGTAGCTGGGATTACAGACACATGCCACCACGCCTGGCTAATTTTTAAATTTTTTTTGTAGAGGTAGGGTCTCGATATTGCCCAGGCTAGTCTCAAACTCCTGGCCTCAAGTGATCCTCCCACCTCAGCCTCCCAAAGCGCTAAGATTGCAGACATGAGCCACCACGCCTGGTGCAGATTACTAAATTGGATAACCACATCGTTGGTGCTCATTACTTGCTGGAGAGACTGTGAGTCGACATAAGCTCTGTAGAGTGCCGGGTGTGGGAGGGGCCGGGGGAGGTGAGGAGACACACCCCCTGCTAGTTTAGATGGCTGTTCCAGAAGAACTTCTGCACACACATCCTTTTCACTTAAAACTATCAAAACATAGATCCACCTTATTTTTTTAAACTGCTGAACTGTATTTCACAGAAAGGAGGGACTGTAGGTAATTTAAATATATCTTCATTGATAGATATTTAGGGTTTTTTTCCCCCTATTGTTTTGCTATTGTTTAAACAGATGCAGTGAACATCCTTATATATATGCCTCTTTGGGCATATATAAACAATATATCTATCTATGATAGATACCAAGAAATGGTATAACTGGGTTGAAGGGTAAGAGCATTTAAAATTTAAGTACTGCTAAGCGAAAGAAGCCAGATACAAAAGGCTACATATTTTATGATTCCATTTACCTGTTTATGAAATGTCCAGAATAGGCAAATCCACAGATTTGGTCGTTGCCAGGAGATGGGGAAAGGAAGAAATTAGGAGTGACTGCTAGGGGGTACAGGATTTCTTTTTTTTTTTGAGACAGAGTCTCACTCTCTTGCCTGGGGTGAGTGCCGTGGCGTCAGCCTAGCTCACAGCAACCTCAAACTCCTGGTCTCAAGCAATCCTACTGCCTCAGCCTCCCGAGTAGCTGGGACTACAGGCATGCGC
>CAUYSK010070386.1:0-18020 GCA_963575035.1 Avahi laniger | reverse complement strand
CCTAAAGAAATTTTGTTGGAGGACTTTTATTACCTGCAGGTGTATGGATTCCAAACCTAAACAATCCTGCCTAAATGAAAGGACTCAAATGAGGATAAAAAATATTTTTAAGGCAACTCTTTTTTTAGAGACAGGGTCTCACTGTGTTGCCCAGGCTGGTTTTGAACTCCTGGCCTCAAGTGATCCTCCCCACTTAGCCTCCCAAAGTGCTGGGATTACAGGTATGAGCCACCATCCCCGGCCTCATAACAACTTTTTAAATGCATCGCTGGTTTGGCACAAAAGGAAAAATCCAGATCCTGGAAAGAAGAAAAAGCCAGACAGACCCCCAAAAGGTAAGCTAACTTCCTCCCCCACAAAACAAGGATTTCTCAGAATGTTGGAGCTCGTGATCTTCTTCCTAGAAGCATATACCTTGTATCTAAGATCATTTTCCTTCTGCTTCAAATCCATCTTTTCAGATTTACCTTTATCAAAGATCTCTATTTTTATTTACTTGAAAGTTCTTTATTTTGCTCTCCTTTTTGAAAGAGTCTTACTGGGTATAAATGCTTGTTTGATTATTGCTTTTCTCTCGGCACATTGAAAATATTATCCCACAGTCTTCTGGCTTTGATTTTTGCTGTTAAAAGGTAATAGGTTAGTCTACTTATTGCTCATTAGTTGGTGATGTTTTCTTACTCCGGGCTGCTTTGAAGATCTTCTCTTTGCCTGTGATATTCTGCAGTTTTATCATGTATTCTTCAGACACACCATGATATGTCTAGGTGTAGGTTTCTTTTGTTTCGTCCTGCTTGAGAATTATTTGAAGGCCTGCATCTCGGTATTGCTCTCTTGCCACTATTTTCAAAATTTCTCAGCCATTATATTTTTAAACAGTGCTTCTTCTCTACTCTATTTCCTTCATCTGGAACTTTTCGGTTTTTTTTTTTTGAAACAGGGTCTCGTTGTGTCATCTGGGCCAGAGTACAGTGGCATCATCATAGCTCACAGCAACCTCAAACTCCTGGGCTCAAGCCATCCTCCTGCCTCAGCCTCCCCAGTAGCTGGGACTACAGGCGTGTACCACCATGCTTGCCTAATTGGAACTTTTGATTAGATAGATATTAGGCCTTCTCATTCCATCCTTCAAGACTCTTTTTTTTTTTTTTTTCTGGCACTTAAAGAAGCAGAAACATCCTCCAAGACTCTTAACCCTTCTGTTATATTTGCATTTCATTGTTTCTCTACATTCTGGACAATTTATTTGTATCAAATATTTGTTCCTTTATTCCAGTTAACTGATCCTCTCCTCAGATTGCAAATGTAATCTGCAATTTAATCGACCTGCTAAATTGTACATTTCAATTGCTACAGTTCATCAATTCTGAAACAATTTTTTCCCCACATTTTAACACCTCTGAAGTCAGGATGCATCTTACAATCAATGGCATCTTGCAATGATTGTTGGCAGTGTTTTTGATGTCACATAAAATTAGGGTGCATCTTGTAATCAATCTTGTTTTATAGTCAACACAATATGGTATTCATTTTTCATTTTTAGAAGTTCTATTTGATTCTTCTATTTGACTCGAGCCCAAATGACTTGAATTTCTTATCTATTTTAGAACTTCTCAGTCATTTCTTTAAACTTATAAAACATAGTTATTTTATATTCTCCGTCAGATAATGACAGTATCTAAAGACTTTGTAAGTCTGTTTGTGCTGTGTTCTGTTTCTGCTGGTTCTCACTCATGGTACATTTTCCTATGTTTATCTGTGAGCCAATCCCTTTCTTTGAACATTTATCTATGGAAATCCTTTGAGGCCTAGGGATTGAAGACAGTTCCTCCAAAGAGGATTTGCATTTACTTCTCCGAGTTGCCTGGAGGGCACTACCAATGTAAGACTACTCTAAATTAAATTATTTGTTTAAATTTTTTTTTTTTTTTGGACTGCATAGTTAGCATAAATCTAGACCACAAACTCATGTTGGGGCTTACTTGTGGTTGTGAAATCTCAGAGGATATTTTTCTCAGGATCACCTAACACCAAGGTTTTAAGTCCTGGCAATGATAACATATTATTTGTAAGTGGGAAATCAGAGTTAAAGTGTTTTAAGATCCTGGAATTGTTGGTAGGGAGGATAGATATTGCAGACTTTTTAGATGTTGGTAAGTATGCATGTTCAAATATCTAGAGCAACGACTTAAAGAATAGGCACAGAGCATATGATAGGTAGAAAGGTTAAAAATGGAAGGAGAAGAAAGGGAGAAAATAAAACAAAAAAGATGAAAAAGAAAGGTTAAAAAAAGGAATTTTTAAAAGTGGAACAAATTGGAAGGACATAAAAATAAGAAGCTTACCTAAATATAGTTGCAACAGTACTAAATGTAAATAGATTTAACTCTTTAGCAAAAGACAAAAATAACCAAAATAGATTTTTCTAAAACCCAGCTATATGTATTCACAAGAGATACTCTGAAAACATAAGAACAAAGAGAAACTAACAGGGAAGGATGGAAAAAAGGTATTCCAGGTAAATGCTTATAAAAGAAAGCAACTATAGTGTTATTAATGTAAGATAAAATAAACTTTAAGGCAAAAGGCACTATTTAAAATAAGAGGATCACTATCTAATGATACTACATTTAATTTTCCAAGAATATTTAACATATAAAAATACCCAGAAATAATCCTAACAAATATGCAATCCTTTCTGGAAACAATTATAAAACTTCATTGGAAAATGCTAAAGTTCTAAACAAATCCAATGATATACTGTACTCTTGGATAAGAAAACTCAATGTCATAAAATTATTCATTTTCCCCAGATAGATCCAGAGATTCAATGTAACTTCAACCAAAAGCCCAGCAGTTCTACAAAACTTCACAAGCTCACAAAAAATGTATGTGAAAAAACAAAGATCCTAAGAAGAGTCAAGACAGTCCAGAAGAAGATCAAGGTGGGAAAACTTTCTATACTAGACATTAAAACGTATGATAAAGCTATAGTTATTGAGACAATGTGGTATTGGCACAGATAGGCAAATGGAACATAGCACAGAATCAAACCCAAGCATATTTGGAAACTTCATTTGTTTGTAGACTTGGCACAGCAGATCAATGTGGAACAGGCAGACTATTCCATAAGCATTTCTGGGAAAATTATAGATCTATACAGGAAAATTAAATTCAATTCCTATCACACCACCTTCAAAAATCAATCCCATGTAGGTAGATTAAAATTCTTAAATGTAAAAGGCAAAACTCTAACATGCTTAGAAGATAATATAGAAGATATTTTTATGACATTAGGGTAGGGAATAGTTTTTCTAAACAAGATAAAAAAAGCTAAAAAAATAAAAAAACCCCATAAAGATTACCATAAAGGAAAAGATGGATAAAAATCTACTATATTAAAATTAAGATCTTCTGTTCTTAAGATTTTGACCCATAATAGAAAGCTGACCTCAAACTGAGAGGACATATTTGCAACATATGAAACTGGTAAAGAATTAATATCCAGAATATGTAAAGAACATCTGTGAATCAATTTTTTTAATGGGCAAAAAACTTAAAAGGCCATTTCACAGAAGAGGACTCTCAAATTATCTATAAATATATGAAGATTAGTGATCAGGGAAAAACAAATTAAAATCACAAGGAAATTACTATATGACTCCACCAATTTGGCAAAAGTTTGAAAAATCAGCCAATACCAAGAGTTGGCAAGGATGTGGGGCAATACAATCTCTCATCCACTTCTAGGGGAGCTTGGTGAAATCACTTCAGAAAACAGCTGTTACCTAGCAAAGCTGAAAATGCATTGCACACCCTACACTGTGACAGTTCCACTCCTAGCTACATGCCCTAGAGAAACTCTTGCGCAATGTACAAGATTGGATAAATAAATGGAGATGTGATCATACAACAGAATACAACGGAGCAGAGAAAATGAATCTATGCATCTATGCATCCACATGGACAAACCTTAAAAACGTGATGTTGATTGAAAGAAGCCAAGTCAGGATACATATTGTATGTTTCCATTTACATAGGCTCACAAAACAATACCTTGCTTAGGAGTATGTACATGTGCGATAATTATAAGAAAAAGGAAGAAAATGATTAGCACAGATTAGTGGTTTTGTCTGGAGAAGGGAAAGGAAGGGAGGGGAGTACATTTGAGGGGCACGTGCAGGCTGCTCTAGTAATGTTATATTTATGTTCTTAAGCTGATTGGTGGGTCAGAGTGTTAATTGTATTTTTTTTTTTTTTTTTTTTTGAGACAGAGTCTGGCTCTGTTGCCCTGGCTAGAGTGCCGTGGTGTCAGCCTAGTTCACAGCAACCTCAAACTCCTGGGCTCAAGCGATCCTCCTGCCTCAGCCTCCCAAGTAGCTGGGACTAGAGGCATGTGCCATCATGCCCGGCCAACCCTTTCTATATATACATTTTTAGTTGTCCAGATAATTTCTTTCCATTCCTAGTAGAGACGGGGTCTTGCTCTTGCTCAGGCTGGTCTCGAACTCCTGACCTTCAGTGATTCACCCACCTCAGCCTCCCAGAGTGGTTAATTGTATTTTTAACAAGACATGGAAGTTTTATATACAGGGTTTTGCATGATATATTTCACAATATAAAACATATTTTAAAGGAAATATGGGCAAGTTAATTTCTTATTTTTCTTAGTGAGAAATCAACAGAAAATGTCTGAAACTGAAAAATCAGGAAATAGCAGTATAAGCACTTTATCTAGGTATCTAGGTATAAATGTGAACACCAAGGCTAAAAGCACTCCACATGGTTGTTTCTGAACAGCAAGGCCTGGGAAGAAGCATCAAGGTGCAAGACTCTGCTGATTTTTATAGTAAGTCTTGTAGAACTATTTGACTCTTCAAACAATGTACTGTATAACTGGTATGCAGTGGCTCACGCCTGTAATCCCAGCACTTTGGGAGGCCGAAGCTGGAGGATCACTTGAGGACAAGAGTTTGAGATCAGTCTGGGCAACACAGCAAGACCTCATCTCTACAAAAAACTTAAAAATTAGCCAGATGTGGTGGTATGCACTTATAGTCCGAGCTACTCAGGAGTCTGAGGCAGCAGGATCACTTGAGCCCAGGAGTTCAAGGTTACAGTGAGCTAAGATTGCACCACTGCACTCCAGCCTGAGTGACAGAGCAAGACCTTTTCTCTAAAAAGTAAATATATAAAAAAATATTTTTTAGGCCGAGAGCGGTGGCTCACGCCTGTAATCCTAGCACTCTGGGAGGCCGAGGCGGGCGGATCGCTCAAGGTCAGGAGTTTGAGACCAGCCTGAGCAAGAGCGAGACCCCCATCTCTACTAAAAATAGAAAGAAATTACCTGGACAACTAAAAATATATATAAAGAAAAAAAATTAGCCAGGCATGGTGGCGCATGCCTGTAGTCCCAGCTACTCGGGAGGCTGAGGCAGAAGGATTGCTTGAGCCTAGGAGTTTGAGGTTGCTGTGAGCTAGGCTGATGCCATGGCACTCTAGCCAGGGCAGCAGAGCCAGACTCTGTCTCAAAAAATATACATATATATTTTTTAAAAGTTAAGTTTAAAAAGTGGCATTTGATAACTGGAGTAGTCAAATTCATAGACACAGAAAGTAGAATGGTGGCTGCCAGAGGCCAGGAGGAAGGGGCAAATGGAAAGTTACTGTTTAATGAGGACAGAATTCCAGTTTGGGAAAATAAAATTAAGTCCTGGAGGTGGGTGGTGGTGATGGTTTCACAACAATGTAGATATACTTAATGCCACTGAACTATACACTTAAAACAATTAGAATGGTAAATTTTATAATATGTGTGTTTTACCACACACAAAAAAATTAAAGCTAAAAACAGACAAACAGTGGCATTCAAACTGAGCTGGGTAAGAGGCAGAGGAGTTAACCAGCCCGAGTGTGGCGGGCATGCTGCAGGAAACCCGATTCTTGCCCTGAATCCCTTCCTCGTTAAAGGTATTAATTCCCACGTCTGCTGGGGACCACCCTGAGGGTCTCCAGAGATCCAACATTCGCAAATAAAACTCCCAAACTAAATTACGTTTAATCCCCAAAATTCCCCTTTGAGTGCTGTATGGAAATAAATACATCAAGCGTAATCTTTAAAAACAGAACAACAGAACGTCATCATTCACATTCTAAAAGGATTCCTTGATTAGCAAGACGATTTACCCCTGTTTCTGAAAATGGATGCTCCCCCAGTACCCTCAAGTGTGATTTAATTTACAGAAAACAGGCTTATCCCATCTTCCAGAAATAGGCCACGCAGGTGATTTCAGGAAACTGAGTTTTGAAAATCCAAGAAAACAAAGACCCGCCACAAAGGTAGGTGAATGCCACTCTAGATTAGAGGTTCTAATTCTACTTCCTCATTCAAAAATCCCACCCTGGGGCCACCCCCTGATATGGTCAGAAGCCAAAGCCGGCTGACCACGTCCCCCCAGCTCAGCCACACCTGCCCATGCCTCCCGCTGCCCTCACGCACTGTAGATTCTAGTTCTTTCCAGGGACCTGCTAACATGAAACAAACTTCTCACGGGCTGGGGCGGTGTCACATTCATTTGTGTGACTCAAGGAAGCCTGTGAATAGCCCAGGCCACTGCCCAGGACCTATTTGTGGATGGATGGGTCGATTCCGTCATTTGAATGACTCCCCGAAGCTTAGGGAGAAACCCTCACACCCTAGGCCTTCACACTTGCTGTTCCACTCAGCTTTGCCTCCGTCAGCTGAGAGCTCCAAACTTCTGCTCTGCCCTGCTCCCCGCGCCCCATTTCCAGTTACCGGACCCCACTCTCACCCACCACAGCCAGGCAGCCCTCCTGGCGTCATCCTGAAGGGCAAGCCTCCCACCCCAGGTCTCGCCTTTCCTCCCCCAGGACTGACTTGTCTCCCCAAACGTAGGTCCAGCAGTGGATGACAGGCCCTTGGGTCACCGTCTGCCACCTGCTGCCTCCGCCTGGGCACCCAGCTGGCCTCCTCTCAACTGTACTGCACCCACCCTTCCACATTGGTCTGTCCACCCACCAAAGGAGCCCCCAACCTTCCAGTCTGGGGGGTGGGGGAGTGCCACCCAGTGACATGCCCAGCAGTGAGTCCCACAGCTCTTGCCATCCTGTGGCTGGGGGTCTGGCCATCCAGGACAAGCTAATGACTACCACGGGGTGCCCATGAGCACAGGCTTTGGGCCTGCTCCCAGCGAGACAGTACGTTGGCAGCCACCACCGAGAAGTCACTTTTTGTTCCGAGAAAAAAGGCACCTACAAGCCCAGGGGCGCAGCTGCAGCCAGGGCCAGCCCCTTGGGCCAGAGAGCCACCTGTACGGCCCTGTGAGGAGCTTTCAAAGGCCCTGTGGCTATGGAGGAAAAGCAAAGGTGACCCACACATTTTCCCTGTTCCAAGGCCAGCAAATTTTTTTCTGGAAAGGGCCAAAGAGTAAATATTTTAGGTAAGAAAAAGCAACTGTTCTCACCGAAGAGTCCTTTTTTACATTTAAAATTGTGAAAAACATTCCTAGCCTGCGGGCTGTGGAGGCTACATGTGATCTGCAGGCTGTAGTCTGCCTACCCGGGTCTAGTTAAAGGGGTGGCCTTCATTTATGACACTTTTCAAAACTATTAGAGAGCTTCAGGTAAATCAGAGACAAGAGTTAGATGCAATTCTTCAACGAAATCCAACAATTTCCAAAGTGAGGCATTCATTCCTACTGGGGGAAAATAAAATTATTAAGATTTCTATGCTATATTTTTATCTCATTCTTTTCTATCTATATTTTTGTTTATGTTTTATAAAATACATAATGTGGGTAAAATGGCATTTTTACAGAATTTATAAACCTGTAATTACATAGGGTGAGTGTGACATGCTAGATTTTTTTTAATTATAAGGGTACAAGATGGAAACAGTCAGAAGAAGGCTGGCCTACACTTCTCACTTCAGTTTATTTTGAAAAGCTTCACACTGTTGTGCCTTTGTTTCTAGAAGTAAGTACCTCTTCTTTCACATAGCGTTGAGTGGCAGAATCTGATTTTTTATTTTTTACATTTTTATTTTATTTTATTTTATTTTTTGAGACAGAGTCTCACTTTGTTGCCCGGGCTAGAGTGCCGTGGCGTCAGCCTAGCTCACAGCAACCTCAAACTCCTGGGCTCAAGCGATCCTCCTGCCTCAGCCTCCCAAGTAGCTGGGACTGCAGGCATGCGCCACCATGCCTGGCTAATTTTTTCTATGTATTTTTAGTTGTCCAGATAATTTCTTTCTATTTTTTTTAGTAGAGTCGAGGTCTCACCCTTGCTCAGGCTGGTCTCGAACTCCTGAGCTCAAACGATCCACCCGCCTTGGCCTCCCAGAGTGCCAGGATTACAGGTGCATTTTTATTTTAGAGACAGGATCTCACTTTGTCACTGAGGCTGGAGTGCAGTGGTGCTGTCATAGCTCACAGCAACCTCAGACTCCTGGGCTCAAGCAATCCTCCTGCCTCAGCCTCTCCAGTAGCTGGGACTATAGGTGCGTGCCACTATGCCAAGCTTATTTTTTTAAAAATTTTTTCGTAGAGATGGGATCTCACTATTGCCCAGGCTGGTCTCGAACTCTTGGCCTCAAGCGATCCTCCTGTCCCGGCCGCCCAGAATACTAGGATTAGCATTAGTGAGCCACCACCCCCAGTTCATTTTTTAAGTTAAGATGTATTTAAATCAATATCGATAGATATTAGAGAATTTCACTATCTTTGAAATCAATGTATTATGATGTGGAACCCAGTCTCTGCTTGGGATTTTGAATTTTTGCTGCTCTTTTTTGTCACATAGAGTCAGAACCATCTTCCCCCAAGACAGGCCTTTGGGATCAAGAATTTTCCAACTACTGTTGGCTCCATGTTGACTTTGCCCTGGGCTTGACTTACATAAATTATAAAGTAACGTTCCCTGGATATGCTGAATTCAGTCTCTTGAACAACAGCCGTCTTTTGTGCAAAAAAGGACAGCAAGTGGGGGGCGGGGAGCAGCCTGCTAATTTAGCACTTCACCTCACTTGTCTTCATCTAAATAGCAGCGTTTGTGCATGTTTTTCCCATGTTTTGTGAAAATTAGTGGAAAATTGAAAACTGAAATTATTAGTGCCAGTGATTAAACAATTGAGATAAAGTTGATGCAACTAAGATAAACGTGAAAATAAACATGCCGGAAGCTAATCATTAGCCTCACTCGGACATTCATCAGATTAACCCAGGTACCTATCTGGGTGTTCACTTGGGAAGGAAAAAAATAAAACTATAAAAGGTATAGTCAAGAACTGTGAAGAGTTGGAGATTTTACCTTACTCACAAGCTAACAAGTTAGTCTGCCACAGTTTCATGGGTGTCAGCAGAAGACACAAAAGTCCTGGATCAGAGACAAGGAACTTTTTTACTCATGGCGATATCAGCATTTGTGACTGTTCTCTGAGCCCCATTTTCCACAGGACGACACAAAGAGGGCCAGGCGACACTTGCACAGGCAGTATGTTGAGTTACAGGAGAGGAATCCTGAGCATTGAGAACCTGAAGGCTTTTATGATTTCTATACTTTTAAATTTGTCAAGATTTTTCTATGGCCCAGAATGTGGTCTATCTTAGTGAATAGTCCATGTGAGCTTGAGAAGAATGTGTATTTTATTGTTGGATGGAGTAGTCTATACATGTCAATTAGATCAAGTTGATTGATGGTGCTATTCAGGTCAACTATATTCTTACTGATTTTCTGCCTGCTTCACGTATAAATTACTGAGAGAGAGGTTTTTCAGTCTCCAATTAGAATAGTGGATTTGTCTTTTTCTCCTTGCAGTTCTACCGGTTTTTGCCTCATTGACTGTGACATTCTGTTGTTAGGTGCATATGTGTTAAGGATTGTTATAGCTTCTTGGGGAATTAAACTCTTTATTGTTATGTGATGCACCTCTTTACCCCTGATAATCTTCCTGTTTCTTAAGTCTGCTTTGTTTGAAATTAAGAGAACTACTACAACTTTCTTTTGATTAGCATTAGCCTGAAACAGCTTTCTCCACCCCTTCTTTTTAACATATGTGAGTCTTTATATTTAAAGTGGGTTTCTGGCCAAGTGAGGTGGCTCACGCCTGTAATCCCAGCACTCTGGGAGGCTGAGGTAGGAGGATTGCTTGAGCTCAGGAGTGCAAGACCAGCCTGAGCAAGAGTGAGACTCCATCTCTACTAAAAACAAAAAAATTAGCCATGTGTCATGGCACCCAGCTGAGAATCACTTGAGCCCAGGAATTTGAAGTTGCAATGAGCTACGATGAGGGCACTCTACCCAGGGCAACAGAGTGAGATTCTGTCTCTACATACATACATATATACATAAAAAGTGGGTTTCTTATAGACAATATATGCTTGAGTCTTGTTTTTTAATCCACTATGACAATCTCTTTTAATTGGTGTATTTAGGCCATTTTCATTTAAATTTATTATGAATATAGTTGCAGTAATAACTACCATGTTGATAACTGCTCTCTATTACACCTGTTCTTTGTTTCTTTTGTTTGCCCTCTTGTCCTTCCTTCTCTGGTTTCAATTGAGCATAATTCCATTTTATCTTCTTTCTTAGCATATCAAGGATACATCTTTTAAAAATCATCCTAGTAGTTGCCCTAGAGTTTGCAATACATTTTTGATCTAAGTCCACCTTCAGATAACACCACACTACGTCACATGTAGTGCAGGTACCTTGTAACGGAGTCTTCCCAATTCCTTCCTCCTGCCCCTTGTGACATTGCTGAAATTTATTTCACTTATCCATATGCTATAATCACACATTACATTGTTACTAGTATTGCTTTAAATAGTTATCTTTTAGATCAATGAAGAATAAGAAAAAATATTTTATTGTACATTCATTTATTCCTTCTCTTTCTCTATCTTTACGTAGATCTGAATTTCTGATTTGTATCATTTTCCTAGTCATCAAAGCACTTCTTTTAATATTTCTTGCAGAGCAGGTCTGCTGGTGATGAATTCCCTCAGTTTTTGTTTGTCTGAGGAATCATTTCTCCTTCACTCTTAAAGGATAATGTCACTGAATATAGAATTCTAGGTTGGTGTTTTTTTCTTTCAACACTTTAAATATTTCACTCCACTCTCTACTTGCGTGTATAGTTTTTGATAAGAACTCTGTTATGATTCTTATTCTTGTTTCTATGTATGTAGTGGTTTTTCCCTCTGGCTTCTTTCAAAACTCTTTTTTTTTTTCAGATTGATTATGATATGAATAGGTATAGTTCGTTTTTGTTTTTTGTTTTTTTGAAACAGAGTCTTGCTCTGTAGCCTGGGCTAGAGTGCCGTGGCATCAGCCTAGCTCACCGCAACCTCAAACTCCTGGGCACAAGCAATCCTCCTGCTTCAGCCTCCCAAGTAGCTGGGACTACAGGCACATGCCACCATGCCCGGCCAATTTTGCTATTTTTTGTGAAAGTGGGGTCTCTCTCTTGCTTAGGCTGAACTTGAACTCCTGAGCTCAAGCAATCCTCCCCTCTCAGCCTCCCAGGGTACTAGGATTACAGGCATGAGCCACTGAGCCCAATTTGGTGCCTTCTTTTTTGACATGCCTCCTAACCTGTCCACCCACCAGCTGCCTCTGGAAGTGCTTTAGAAATACCACTTCACAGTGATGAGATAGATCATCCTTTCCCACTAAGTCTGATTTCTCTGAGTTTTCTAATACAGATTTGCTGAAATTAGAGCAGAAGGTCTTTGCTTCCCCTGATCTCTGTGTTTCCCTCATCCATCAGGAAGAAGAATGCCATGGCAAGGTACTCAGAGCTGAGGGAGGAAGACTGCTGCAGCCAGTTAGCTAAATGGAAAAAATACACCAGGCTTCTCTGGAATCCGGTGTGGAATTGATGCTGTTGTAGGTATCCATTCGATACATCTTTATGATGCACTATTACATGTTTAGGTGCTAGGGACCCAAAATGAATAAAATCTTGGCTCTGTCCTTGAAGGGCTTATAAGCCGCCAACCCAGGTTAATAGTTTTCTAAGGATAGGCCAAATTGTTTAAATACTCAAACAGATTGCATCTATTTGCTTGTGGAGAGAAGTGCACATTTTGGCATCCAAGGTCGTAAGAGGCTAATAGTTACAGGGGTAGGTGACTCCATGGGCTGTGAATCCTCATGAAAAGACATAAAATCCCTGAAGGGTGGGAATACAGTCTTGAGCCCATTCCAGATGTTTGTTATTAAAACATTACCCACAATTGTCCCTGGATGCCAATCCCAAGCCCAGAGGAGGACCTACAGGAACAACATGATGTTCCTCAACCAGTGTATTTCTTCAGCCAACAATGGCAGCCAGGGAGGCAGACCTGGCTCCTGTTTCCTCCCTAAATTCCTTCTCCTGACTGCACAACTGAAAACTCAGAGGTTTCAGGGGCCAGGCAGAGAACACAAGAGTGTGAGACCAGAGGGACTGCAGGAACTACGTGCATTTTCAAGGCATTCAAAATCAACACCAATATCACCAAAACACCTCCTGCCTCTGTGTTACCTTAGCAACAATCTGTAGAGCTGGTCTTGAGAATCTGCTTCCCTGTTTCCATCTACGTACATCTGGGCATGTTACCTTGCCTCTTTAACACTTGGATTCCTCATCAGCTAAACAGGGACAATAATACCCAGCCTGCCTCTTTCACCAGGTGGTTGTGATAATTTAATTATCCAATATCTATAAAGCATTTTAAAATTATAAATCATTACAAAACTGCAAACAATTTAACCAATATCAAGACTTCCTTATCTTTGAATGTTTAATTTATGCTTTGTCTCTCTTATAACTTAGGGACGTGCATTCCAATCTATTTTCCAGAATTCCACTGATAATATGTGTTGGAAAAAGTGCTCTTTTCCTGCTGCCCTAACTTGTTGAGACTATGGCTTGTGCGATTGTTAACTGGCTGCCCTGCAGCAAATCAATCAACAAATATTTACTAGCTGCTGAGCTAAGCCTTATAGGAGATACAAAAAAGCATGAGATTCACTTTCTATAATAAAGGAGCAAATTTGCCAGCTGAACCCATATATTCTAGCGGAGGAAAAAACTGCTTGTGCTCCCTGGATGCCCCCAATACACCTGGAGCTTTACTTCAAATACAAGAAACAGCTGGTGTTCATGATTTAAGGCTCAACACAAAAAGCAGAGAGAATTTATTTTACAAGCTGCCTGGGTTGGCAAAATTCCAGAATTCACCAAACAGAAAGATAAGGATGATGATGATAATGATAAAAATGATTCTGCATAGTTGGTCTTTATAGACTAACATAAAAGAAGTGTGATCTACATAGGACATTCCAGAGTTGGAACATACCCTTCCCAGGACCTGTAAAACTCAGAGGCGACCCCATATGTTTGACATAGATGTGCTTGGAAGCTGGCCCTATGAAGGCTTCAGGCCATGGTTTTCTGTCTTGATCTAATAAAGGAGCATCAATATCTATATCACATGGGAAAGGTCCCAGAGAAAGAACCACGATATTTCAAAACCCAAATAATACCAAAAATGACTTACCATCCAACTGGTATTTTTCTGTGCATTATTGAGGTCTTTGTTATTGAGTCTCATGAAAAATCTAAAGCAAATAATTCTCCCACTTAGGGAAAATGCCAAGGACCTGATTCATAAAGAAATTTCCACCATTTAGTGAGAATAATTCTAACACATACCGAGAGCTTCTACTGCCAGGTTAAGCACTAGGAACCTTAACATGTTAGCTTATTTAATTCTCTTGATAAGTCTTTGCAGAAACTATTATTATTTTCATTTTAAAGATGGGAAACAGGATGGGCATGGTGGTGTGTGCCTGTAATTCCAGCTATTTGGGAAGTTGAGGCAGGAGGATTGCCTGAGCCCAGGAGTTTGAGACCAGCTTAGACAACATAGCGAGATCCCCACCTCATAAATAAATAAATAAAGCCAAGGATCCCAGAGGGTGCATCATAGCCCAGGGTAACATGGGGCAGTGAAGGAGTTAGACCGTTCCACTGCTCCCCACTGTCTGTGACACAGAAGACAGAAGTGGATGCGATCTGCTCGCTGGCCCCTAGGTGGCTGCAGGTCGATGAGTGGCTCTGGTTTCAAGTGAGCAGCCATGGATGCCAGCTAATCCCATCCACAGCCAGGAACTACACCCCTCACGGTGGCAGCTAATTCACAGAAGTTTTCTTTTGGTCCCCAAGAGGATCCAGTAGTATGACACCTGGAAATGGTTCCCAGAACTGCGAAAAAGAATTCAAAACACTTTTTCCCATCATTGATAGATTATCCCTTTTCCATCCTCACTGATATCTTATTGGTGGAAAATTCCATGGAGACTGATTTGATGAGGTATGAAAGCCTTTCAAACTTAAATGTGTTTCAGAAATTCCAGTTGTGTCCATGCATGTTCATGGCTCAGGTTTTCTTGTTTTCAGTGGGGTCTTCACTTAGAGAAGAGAACATATTCATTTCATCTTGGGCAAAAACTTACTGCTCTGGAGATGTTCCATCTATAAAATGTGGATAATAAAATCTAGCCTACCTTTTTTCACATGGCTTGGGGAAGTATACAAAGAACATAAAGAATAAAGTTAAGAATAATTTCAGCTGGGCACAGTGGCTCACACCAGTAATCCTAGCACTCTGGGAGGCTGAGGCAAGAGGATCACTTGAGCTCAGGAGTTTGAGGTTGCAGTGAGCTATGATGACACCATGGCACTCTACCCTGGGTGACAAAAAAAAAAAAAAAGAATTTATAATACTATACTCAAATGCCGTCTTCCCTAGCTTTCCCAATCCATAGAGGCTCTCTCACAACCCATCCCTCTCCTGACAGCCGTCTGCTTTCTTTTATTTATAGCAGCTCTTGTTACTCAAATCCACTTTTTAATTTAGTTGTTTACTTAAGAACTTCCTGTCTGTCCAACTACAATGAAATTTCAGGCAAGAAGAGATTTTATCTTCTTTGCTATTGCATTGCCAGCCTCTAAAACTGTCTCTGGTGCACAGTAGGTACTCAATAAATGCATGTTGAATAGTAAAATTTTTTATTATAATTTGTATCCTTATAAACATTTTCAAAATTGAATTTCAGATCCACAGAAATAGATTGATCATAATTCTTGGTTAGCAGCACGCTCATGTTGATCCATGCATAGCCCTCTTTTCATTATTTATTTAGCTATTTAAATTAGGTTTAAAAAAAAATCATACAATAAACACCTGAGAAAACAGAAGCTAAGACAAAAGCCAGGGTCCTTCATCCAATCATAGCGCACTGTCTTCTTCTCATCCTCTGCCTCTCCCCATCCGAGAGAATCAGCACTCAGAATCCCATGTCTTCAATTCCTGTTGTCTTAAGTTCATCTCCCTGGAAGCAGAGCCTGAGATGGAGATTCTGATGCAAGGGATACACTCGGGAGTGGTCTCAAGAGAGTGAGGGAAACAGGGTGGGCCAGGGAAAAAAGCAAGGATGACTTACCTGAATCATCCTGGAGTCTGGCTTTGGTCTGACATCACAGGGAGCTCTGGAGCACTCGTTGTACCAAAGCGTGGATCCCACCTTGTGGCAAAGAGCTAGCTGTTTGTAGCCCTGAGCCAGTCTGTCATGGGCTGACATGACGGGAGACAGCATAAGGGAAAACAAGAGCACAACCTTCTGGGTGAGGCAGCCCCCATTGGCCAAGGGCAATTTTCTGGAGAGGGATGAAGCCCAGAATTCTCCATAGCCAACACTCACAGCCGCTGGGGATCCATGCGCTCGACCAGGAGGAGGGGGTCTAGGCATGGCCACTATGTCTTGCTTCCCTTTTTATATAGTTTGATCAAAATTGGTATGTCTTCCTTAAAAGTACATATGTATAATATATATTTTTCCAGTTATTTGGAACTTTCTAGAAAGGAAATCATACTAAATTTTGTTTTGACTATCATATTTTAGTATGTGACTATACCATACTCCCATTCTCCCACTGATGGCCTTTAAAATTGTTTTTAGGTTTTCACTATTTTATAAGTGTTGTTATGAATAGTCTCCTATGTCTCCTGTGGTATAATTGAAAGAATTTCTTAGGTTTATGCGTGGGTGGAATAGCTGAATCATAAGGTATGAAATTTGGAAGATAATGTCAAACTGTTTTCCAAAGTGGTTTGGCTGATTCACCTGCCCAGCAATAATGAATCAGAGACCCAGCCACCCACATCCTCTTCAACTTTTTGATTTTTGTAAACTGAATAAGTATAAATTAGCATCTCATTGCAATCTTGATTTGCATGTCCTCAATCACTAATCATTCTTTCATATGTTTATCAGACATTCCTACTTCCTCTTCTAAGAAATGCTTGCTCATACCTTGGCCCATTTTTCTATCAGGTTCTTTGTGCTTTCCTTATTGATTTGTGGAAGTTCTTCTTACATCCTTTGTCTGTTGTGTGTATTATGAATTATGAATATTGTTAATATCTTCACCTAGCCTTTAACTTGTTTTCTCACTTTCTATAAGGCATCTTTTTATGAATAAAAATTCTTAATTTTCTTATGGTCACAGGTATCAGTCTTTTTCTTTTTACGGATTTTATGTCCTGTTTAAGAAATATTCCCCTTACGGAATCGGAAGGATAATCTCAATGTGAGGAGGCCAGGTGACAGACAAGTCACAGAGGCAAGCACCATCATGCCCTCCGATGCCTGTCCTCTCCCCGGAGCCCTGACTAGCCGTCACAATGACCAGCTGGCTGGCTGGCAGGTGTTTTCTGGTTATAGAAGTGGATATATCATGCTATTAGAGCTGGGTGTTATTAAAAATTCTAATCATAGACTTTAATTAACTTTTCTTGCACTGACGCCTGCTTGCTAAGCAACCACCTGATTATAATTTGGCTTCCCATGTATCTTGCCTACAGGGAGAGAATGTACTGTTCAGGCCGACGTGAGGATCCAATCTACTACACAGTTACATGCCATGATGTAAATTAATAAATTCATATTCTGATTGTCTAGCCTCATCTGAGCTCTGTAGGCGTGAGTCAGCATCCCCAAGTCTAATCAACACGGACACTGGGAATATCAAGCTTCTAAGCTGAAAAATGAAGAACTAGCCCCAGGACCAGAGTGAGATCACCAGGGGAACATTGCCCTGGAGGCCCCTTGGCCTGGTGAGGAAGGCCCTCCTACGTGCCCTGCGGTACGGACAGGGATTAAAATCGACTTCTGACTTTATGAAGAGCTGTTTATTCAAAACCATGGCTTGGTTCCATTCAGGTGAAGGGGAAGAATAGGAGATGATCGTGAGACTCACACTGAATATTTATTGGCTTCTGAGTACACAACAGATGCTGCCCAAATCCTAGGCAGAAGGTGAAGATTTACAGACATGTTTGAAAAGAAAAAGCAAAAAAAACAAAAACAAAACCAAACCAAAAAAAAAAAAAACACCCCAAAAAAGGACAGATGGTGCATACAGAAGAGAAATGGAACAAGAGGCATCTGACTGATGAATTCTTGCTCCACTTAGGTACTCATGGTCTGGGATACACGACAGAAGACAACGACTTTAAACACACACACACACACACACCCCCGGGAGAAGCAAACACGAGTAGGCACACCAGAGCACAAACAGGAATGTGCCGAGGCGGTGAGATTATCCAGACCAGGGGAATGATTTAGGACCTGGAGGGTGAGGGCAAGATCTTTGAAGTGAGTTCAAAAGGCAAAGCGGAGGTGTCCCCTCAGGACAGATGGGGCTAATTTAGCCATCCTGAGACTTCGATCACCTCTTCGTCCAGCCTTCCTGGGTGAGCAGCGCCTAGAGGGACACAGATCCCCTCCTGCCATCCCAGTGATGCCGAGTAATAAAGGGACGAAAAGGCTAAGAACTGTGGTATCTAGAAATTCTTAGCCCAGTGGTGGGGAGTGATCCTCTACTTTGTATTCAGACTAAAAAGAAAGGGACCCGGAGGAAGAGACCTATACTGATGACCCCA
>CAUYSK010070384.1:0-39097 GCA_963575035.1 Avahi laniger | reverse complement strand
TGTTTCCTCGAACTTTTCCACTCCCTTTTGTACCACAGAGCGAGAACACCAGTGTTCCTAAGATGCTGCTTGAGACCAGACCTGTTGTTTCTTGTAGTTTCTAAGCGCTACATATGAATACCCCTCTAAGGAAAATTTGATAAACCACAGGAGTAGCTAATCTGCCATAAAAAATTTGACAGTATTAACCAGTCTTTTCAGGCTCCCCAGGGGTATGTTGAATTTCTTATCACCAAGAGTTATTTCTTCAAAGACAGATTTTAAAGTTTAAATAAAAGATTTTATTTCTCTGTGTTTTACTCTCAAGACTGTTGGAGGATATAGTTGTAGAAAATACAGTGGGTGAGTAATAAAGTGGTCATTGGAGAGCCATGCCACACTGTAATTTGAACAAGTAAGTAAATCTGGACTTGGTAAACAGATGCTCCGTTGAAATTTCTGGAAGGAACCATTCTTCTTATTATTTTTGAAGTCTTTATCACACTCAGCAGGCTAGACTCTGAATGATGAGATAATAAAGTGATGTTAGTTTTGATGTATTTTACTTTACCTTGAGAACAACGTCATTGGGAAATGTCTCACTGAAAGTACAATCTTGAAAATTTGTCAGTGTCCTTTGTGATATGTCCAAGAATTAAGAGTAAGAAATAGTTGAAAGAAACGTGATAAAAAGTAATTTATTAGAAAGCAGCCTTTGCCACTGAAAAAAAGAAAAAAAATGATGATTTCGCTTTGGATTGAAAAAAATCAATTTTAGTAAAATCAATTTTAGACCCTTCATTAAATATCATAGAGTGAGAATGATGAGCCTTTATAAATATATTGACAATATATGGCACCACAGTCTAACCTAAGAAATTTATTATTTTTGTCATCGAAACAAGTTACTGTATCTTTTTTCTTATATCTATTAACACTTAAAACATGGCAAGTAATTTCATATTTAAAGTCTTCAGCCAGACTTGGGCAGTGCGTTTAATTCATGTTGGTCCTATCTAGCAAATGCAGCTTGATTCAGTATTATTCAGTAAAGTAATGCTTTCTGGTTCACCTTTCCTAGCTTCCCTAGATTTTGCTGCCCACTCCATCTGTTATGCTTCCTGTTCTTTTATCCTCCAACTCCAGTTATGGAACCTCTGGTACAGAATGTACTTCTCTCTCTCTCACTCTCTCTTTTTTCTTTTCTATATATTTGACTTCCTCTTGCTGTAGTGCAGAAATAGGAACTGATATTTAATGGATCTTTCAAAATCTAATAATTACTTGATTAACCAGATCAGATCTGATGTGGAGAGCACGTAAATAAAGGAATCTTTTTTTGTTCCTCTTTCTGCTTCTCTTCTCTTAGACATACACTTTTTCTCTTTCCAAAACTGTATCTCTGTAACTCCTCTCGGACCCACAGCAAACACATGCACCAGTCCTTTTTGCTCCTTCATTTTTTCTAACTGCAAAGAAAATAACTTACAGTAGGGTTACTTGAATTTATTCACATATTCTAATTAGAAATAAAAGTCTTGAATGGACCATTTATAGAACAGGACAATCCCTTATTTGTAAGTAGAAAGTATACGGAAATGAAAATTGTCCCTGGAGTGAGACATTGCTCAAATTATTATTTATTCAAAAGTCAAAATGTTATTTGAAGTAAAAATGTCTTGGTTAATACTCAGAACTTTAGTTGAAGATGTATAACATTTAAATGAACTATGTGAAACTCTCAGGAATAAAGATGGTTCTTTGATATTTTTCACAATAGGAACTAATATTAGTAAAGCACACTGCTGACTAGTTTATCCCTAACTTTCAAAGTTGGTATTATTGCTAAAGATGTAATCTTAAAAACAGAATATTTTCAGTATGAAATAAAACTTTAAATGACATAAATCGTATATCAGAAAATAATGTATAATAAAATTATTTAAATTTATCCATATTTCATCTTTTTAGGCTAATTCCATCAATTTTCAGTATCTGTTTTATAAATACTGTATATGCATTACATTTTCAAAGTGTTCAGGTTTGTAAATTAAAGTAGAAAAACATGTGAACAAATGGTAAGAGAAATGTCACTCTTCTATAGTGAATGATTAAAAATGCTAAACGAATATCTAGAGCTGTTAGTACCAGTTCTTTTATTAGATGTATTAAAGATATTACTTAATCTTCATGGGCCTCAAAGTCTACCCTAAAAGTTGAGTGTTGGACTTAATGATTAAGGTATCCTTCTGACTCTAAATGTTTAATATTAAAAAGCTTTCCTCTTGCTCTATAAACTTAACCTGCTTCCTTTGGGGTTTTAGGAGTGAGGAGGAATGTCATTCATGTTTGCTCTTATATATGATACGGTGGATAAGAAGCTCAGTTGGAATGACAAAGTATAATTTCCAAATTCAAAATGCTGTGTTGAGTAATGCAATAAATTTGTACTTAGTTATAAGTAGAAGCGTTGAGTACCAAGCCATACAATCAGTGCAAGTATACTCCTGAGACAATATGATTTTCAGCAAATCAAAATAATCAGCAAGGAAGCGTATATTTCCTTAATGGAGTACTGAGAGTTTATCAGCTGCTACTGGAGTGTTCATAAAAAAAGAAAAGGGAAAGATTCAGTTGAATTTCTAAATTTAAGTTAAATAAAAAGGTTTTGTGTATGTTATATTTTCATGATTAATATATCTAGAAGGGTTAATTCCATGTTGAGAGCAGTGTAATAATTATAGAAATGAATATAATTATTACAAGGGGATTTGAGGCATTAAAATGCCACATAGTTTCGTTTATTACCTTAGTATATCAAACCATTGTTAAAAGCTTTTGCCTCAGTTGAATGGACAAGTGAAATAAATACACAATTAAAGAAAACCTTAGATATAAAAAGAGAAAAATAATAGTCTTTGTTTTCTGGAGGTGATGAGAAAGTCAATTAGAAATAATTCCTCTATTAAACCAGGCATTTTGTAAAAGAGAACCATCCCTATATATTGTTCTTGAGATTCCCTGTGAATAACTGGCCATGTGAGGCTATAGTAGCCACAGCTCTTTATTCCTTCCAAACCAGCTATTGTGCTGCTAATTAGAATTGGATATTGGTGGTAGTGGAAATGGGGGACACTATCAATGTTACTTTGTGTTAAATTTTAATCACACAAGTTAGGACATTCAGAATTATGGTTTCCATGGTAACCACAACACTGAGCCCTGTGTGAAGGCATTACAGTGGCGGTCTTTGATTAAAAGAAAGTAAACCAGGAGTGAAACAAAATGCTCCATATGTGCAGCTAAAGTTACCCAAAAAAAAAAAAACTTCAGCTCCCTTGTCCTTAATTATATTTGCTTAACGGTATGTCACGTGTTTGTGCAGTACACTGAACGGTCTGTTAGAATTCTCATGAGGATGCTCTGTTTTCATTCAGTTTTAAATGATTTTATACCACCTTTTGCATTTTTTAAATTTATCTAATTTTTTTTTTATTTTTAAAATAACTGAAGAATCTGACTTTAGGGATCTCCGTAACAATTCATGTGGAAGGACGATCCGCACCCCCCCCCCCCCGACAAATTTTGGAAATATGTTGGATAGGATTGTAGTACTGGGATTTTTGCTTATAAGCTTCCATTTTGAATGTTGGGATTAACAAAGCTATTGCAAGTTCCAGTTTTATTAAATTGATTTTTATCATCAGCATGAAAAGCATGCTAAGCAAGAAATGAGGGTGATTAATTTAAACTATGTAGCACATTGATTCTGTAAAAATATTGTAGCAGTAAAAGTAGTCACTGATCACTGTAGACAAAATGTGGAGAATATTTATTTTTGAGGAATACGTTTTAGTCAAGAATGGAGATAATAACCATTAAGCCATTCATTATATTATATCCCTGTCTCATTTTAGATAAAGATGAGGTTTACTTAGTGTATAATGGAAAACAATTGTTTCATACAAATAAATGCATATACGAGCATAACTGAGAAATGTTGATGTTGTAAGAACAGAAGAGGCCTGCTCAAATAAGGAATTTTTAATATACTGCAGTGGTGCTTTATTGAGCAATTATTATGGATTTAATTTTACTAAGTGATCATCTAAGTTTACATGTTTCAAGGAACATATGGTCTAATGGTATTTTTGTTAAAAATAAGTAAAACTAAGGACTTAATTTTCTACATTTTCATCCCAAAATATTGAAAATGTTAGGCTAATATTTCTTTATGATATAGGTCAAAAACCCATAACATATATTTAAACCAAGTATGTACATTCAGTGCTTTTCCAGTAATACTTAGGCATAGATGAATGCTAATGTTTCAGACGTTAAAGTCAAATACCATTTTACAGACCATTAATCTGTTGAAGGGGTCAGAATACCCTTTCTGTAAAGGGCCAGATGGTAAACACTTTAGACTTTGCGGGATATATGGTCCTTCCTAAGTGGTCAACTCTATTGTTGCGCAAATGCAGCTATAGTTAGTATGTAAACAAATGAAAATAGCTATGTTCCAATAAAATTTTAATAGACACTGAAATTTGAGGTTCATATAGTTTTCACGTGTCATGAATTTTTTTTCTTTTTAATAATTACAAAATGTAACAAACATTCTTAACTCGAAGGATGCACCAAAAGAAAAAAAATGTGGCAAATTAATCTCATAGGCTGTAGTTTGCTAAACCCTGGTCTATTGGATTTTCCATGTTTTGTGGGAGAGAAGGTCGTTGCTGCTTATTCATTATTTTTTAAAATTATTTGCATGACAAAAATTAGTACTTACACACTATATATTTAAAATTGTTTAAAATTACACGATTTCCATTTATGATCTGAATATTGGATGATTCATTCTATTTTGAAATTATGGTACTACCACCTGCATGGATTTGATAGATTCAATAGGTAGCACCTTTTTCTACCTGTGGGTTTTAATCAAGTTGAGAGTCAGATAAAGATTTGTGTACGTTGAGATAAAAATGTTAATAAAGTAGCTGGAGAATGTAGCATACACACACAGCTGCAATGGCTCCCTAATATCACATCCCAGAATTAAGTGGTTTCAAGCACAGCGGAATACATACGTCCCACCTTAGGTAGGAGGTGATGCCACTGTAAAACTTAAGGTACAGAGTGATACACTAGAGTCTTGTTTCCTTTGCACATCTGCTTGCCTAGAAACAGGAGACAGAAAAGAGGTGAGCTGGGTATGTTAAGTTCCTTTTCTAAACTCATCAGTTGGAGAGTCACCTTCTTCCCTCCAGCAGAGTGACTTAGAGGCTCATGAAAGTTACAAACATTGAATGCTTTTCTTTCTCATTAAACCATCCCCCTTTTCCTGAATTCTCCTCTGGTTGCTCATAAGTTATATGCCTTCATAATAAATCAGTAATCTAGTAAGTCAACTGTTTTTCTGAGTTCTGTGAGCATTTTAACATATTATCAAACAAATGAGGCATTCATAGGAACCTCATTACCTATAATTGGTCAGTCAGAAGCACAGGTGACAAGCTGGACTGGTGTCTGCAATTAGGGGGCAGTCTTGTAGAATTGAGGTCTGTGCTAACCTCAGGCAGATGGTGTCAGAATTGAACTGAATTGTAGGACACCTAGTTGGATCTGGAAAGTTGGAGAATTGGGTGATGTGAGGGGGGGAAAAAAACACAGCACATACTTATTGACCAGAAGTATTGAGTGTAGTAGTAGCACAGTGAGGAAATAGGAGTTTTCATTACAACCTTTATATCCTAATTTAATCTTAATTACTTCCTTAGAGGCTTCATCTTCAAACACAATCACATAGGAGTTTAGAGCTTCCACATACGAATTTTGAGAGGGCATAATTTAGTTCATGATATCTGTACTGTACCAGGCTCTGTGCTACTTCATAGATATATAATAAGTTCCTGGTATCCTATGTTTATAGTCCATTGTCAGTAACAGATTACTTAAATGATTGCACTAATTAATTTGTAATTGCAAAGTGAAGTTATTTCTCTGAAGGGAAGGAACAGTATTTGTGAAAGCATTATAATAATAAAGAATACGGATGTAATGTGTGATAAAGAAGTCAAACTTAGCATGAAGCGTTCATAAGAAGGCCTCCTGGGGACTAGAGAGAAGTGTAGTGTTCTAGAGAAAGGAAACAGCTTGTGAGAATCTTTCTCACTATAGGGCAGTGGTCCCCAACCTTTCTGGCACCAGGGACTGTTTTCATGGAAGACAGTTTTCCTATGATCAGGGAGGGTTGGGGTGTGGTTTGGGGATGATTCAAGCCCATTACATTTATTTTGCACTTTATTGTTATTATTACATTGTAATATATAATCAAATAATTACACAACACACCACAGATTAGGGACCCCTGCTGTAGGGAACATGTTTCTGTAATCTTTCCAGTTTAGTTAGTCTGAGGAAGATAGTACCTTTCTCTTTTCCAATCGTAACTTATTTGTTGGTGTGTGAAAATACAGGAAGAAATTCATGATCTGTAAAAAGTTATTCAATTGAACTTCAAACAGCTTACCCGAAAAAGTATAGATACTCATCATTTGATGACTCTATCCTGGCTTTAATGTTTATTATTATAGAGGATGCCTCAGCTGGGTGTTGCTGCTAAGAAGTGGAAACATTCTTTCAATATATCAATTTTTAGCACCACCCTGAATAAAAAAATAAAGATCTTGATTCTGTGTATAAGTCATTTAGTCTAAATTAATACCATGTTCACTCTGTCCTTTGCAAAAAGTGTCTGGTTATTATCAGTCAAAAAGGCAAATCCATTCATGTTTTTGATAATCAAGTATCAGTCATGATTAATAGCTTAAATATAACACTTTAGTCTTTTTAAAACTCTAGTGTGTTATTAGTGTCTTCATGTTTCAAAAGAATATCTGAAAATGTTTCAAGTACACATGAAAATAACATTGAAAATGGTGGGATTTTTATAGGCAGGTGAGGTATAAATAAAGATGGGGTGAGTATGCTTATGTAGGACTCCACTTGGCCAGAAGTTCTTTGCAAAGAACTTGATCTTAGAGAGTCTGCATGGTAGCCATCTACCTCTGTGAAAAGAGACGGTATTAATTGAGAGAATCTTAATATGAGTTCTAGCTGTCAAGAGTCTTTGAAACCACTACTACCTGCTCATTATGGAGAAGACAAAAATATTGGCAGATGAAAAAACAACCATGATTTTACAGTGAATAAATGATTCCAGTGGGAAAGAAAACATGAATGTCGTTAGGCTTTGAAATACTCTTGCAGGTGTGTCAGGAACTCAGTCTTAATTTTAATTAGTGTTATAACTATGCACATTTCTTGTTTCTATATGTCAAGGGCACAGTTCTGTAAGAGGTACTATTTGTAAACTCTCAGGACTGAATCTTAGCTGTATTAGTTATGATCTACCTAGTTTAGATACATATCTATAGTAATATCCAAAGAGATTCTATAATTTGAGATTTATGATGGCAATAAAAAATTTTATTAAGAGTTACTGAGGCATTCCTATGGCATGGCAACTGCCTATTAAGCCAAATAGAATACCAAAATATATTCTAGCACATAACATTTATTTCATTTGATTAAATTCCCCCATAGTCCTCAGATAAAAATATAAAATGTACAATTATATGCTAAATATTACTACTGACTAGGAGATCAGCTTTTAAAAAAAACTTAGAGATGCAAAGTGGAATTTGAAATCAAAGATTTTGACCCTAACTTTGCCAAATTCCTAAGTTGAGAAGCTTCTTTGTATTAAATGCAGAACATGTTTTTCACATTGCCAAATGCTAAGCTTTTTAAATAATTAAGATTACTCAGTGTAGTGGTCAGCCACAATCAGAAAAAGAATGCATTTTCATCTGTGTAATTCAACATCTGGTTGTCACTGTAATGCTAAGCCTACCAGAAATACTCTTTTCCAGATGTGACTTATAGTTACATTATATTTTATTCTGTTCAGCCAAATGTATTTGAAAAGAAGTCAAAGATATTACTGGGAATAAACAAACCTCAAACGACTTATACATTTATTCACTGACGTGATAAAAAATTCATAATGAAAATATGTAACACATTGAGAAGGCCCCGTACACCTGCTATTCATGTGTACATTGCCTTGTTTAATTTTCATGTTGACTGTTGAGAACAAGTTCTGTTTGCTCCTCCTAGGATACTTGAGAAAATTGAGGGTGCAAAATTTGTGGAATGTCACACAGATAATGTGTGAAAGGCAAGCTTTGACTCCAAGCTGACAACAAAGTACTACACAATGCAACCACCATGTATTTTGCTGTAGTTTCTAGTGTAGCTTTGTCTATGAAAATAACTTGAGTGGTTAAATTTCATAGGTCAAATGACTTCATTCTTGAATTTTTAATGAGGCACTATATATTGCTCTTATAAATTACCAATAGATTTTAAAGATGATATATATTATTAAAAGACATAGACAGGTTAATATTTTACCAATATGTCTCTCCCTGGTGAACATGCATTTTTTTTTTGCTATTTTTAAACTTGTTTTTACTGTCTCTATGTTGATAGATAATGCACTTTAATAAAAAATTAAATGAGATGGATGCTATATCATTTCCAGAGTTGTATTATTTTGAATTTCACTTTTTTCTTATTAAAATATAATGGTATAATGTGGTTAATAAATCATTAGAGTTATTAAGCATGAAATATTATACATTTATGTTTGGAGAGGCAAGGGTAGTTCAAATATCTTACTAAAGCATGTTTTTGTAAGAAAATATTCTGCAGAACTTATTCAACATGCCAGGTTAGTAAAAATATAAAACACTGTTAGTATTGTTCTTTAATAGGTGAGCTTATCTCCTATAATGGCTAAATGATGTCATTGGTATTTCCTTCAGCTAATAACAGTATGCTGCATGCTACAAATCATTCCACCAACCAACTGTCATAAAAGAGAGTATAAGGTTTTATATTTCAACTAAGGTTAAAAATCACAAAATAAAATATTACGGATATGATTACCTTAGTCTGAATTGTATAGGCCTTATTACGTTCCTATGGCATTCTAAGTTAGTCAAATAATTATACAAGTAATTTAGCAGGATGTCTGTATTTTGGTTTCAGTGATAAAATTTATATTCAGTGTGTAAGTCTGATACAATGAAACCTTACAATAATTTTTCAGGATTAGTAATAGGGACACTTTGAGGTACTTTTTGTCTCACTAGAAGCCAAGGTTAGAACCACATGGAAAAAACTGCATTAAAGAATTAAAATAATGTGCTTAAAAAATAACTTGCTTTGGTATTGTAGAAGTGGGTATGTCATTAGTCTTATATTAATTTTCTCTTTCCTCAAAATGTGTAATTAAAAACATAGTCTGTACCCTTTAAGATCTGAATAAAGTCTGAAATTACAATATCATAAATATAATAGCTAATTCCTTCATTTCATTTCTTTATATTTTACAAGCCTTCAAACTTCAAGGTTTGAGGTTCTCACAAATTGTCTTTATTTGTAACATCTTGATGTTGTCTCAGAGATGTCCACAAAAAATGGGAGAAAACAACAGCTGTGGAAACCAATTTTTAGTTGACGTTGCATCTTCTTTTAACTTCCAAAGCTTTATAACAACAGTTTCTCTGTCATTGTTATAAAACAACTTGAAGGATTGGGAAAAGGTAATATTCAAATCTCAAGAGATGAAGAAGGCTGGATTAGCTCATATGCAATGTGCATACTTTACCATTAATTTTACAAATGCCTGCATTTAAAGCTATAAAACATTTTTGGCTTGCATTCTCAAGTATAAATGTGTGTACTCTATAAATGAATGAATGAATTCACTAGAGAATGAATGAATACATGACTGACTAAAGAAGTAAATGAAAGGATTCTTTGTAAATCATGACCTCAAAATTATAAATTAGTTTTCCCTAACAAACATTCGTTAGATTATATGAGGAATGCATTTGGAAAAATAACCATCTAAATACATATTATGGTAAATCGACATTACATCATTTCTGGAACTAGAAGGTGGAGCTGGTGGGGGGGGGTGGGGTGGGGCAGAAGAGGAGAAGGAAAGAAAAATAAGAGAAAAATGTGTTAAAATGAAGGAACCCGGTACTATTTATAAGATGGATCTGTGGATCTCAAAGAAATTTCACCAAAATTTAAAATCCTGCAAAGGCATTTTAAAGATCACATAAAATTGAGTATTAAATTCTTCTGGGTGCTTGCTTTCTGTGGAGGTTTTTCCTTCTCTTGGCCTTCAATGAATTCCAAATGTGGTGAGCTTATTAGCTTGGTCCTTACCTCTCTCACTGGGCCCCAGTTGGCCAATGAGAACGCTATTTTAAACTACTGACCCTGCACCTGGGTATTTGCAGCCCATGGGGGTATTAACTGCTGTCCATTTTTTTTTTTTCTTTCTTGTTCTGTTGCTTGTAAAGACTTGCCTCCTTGCTGACTGTGCAGAGATTAATTTGATCATTCCCTGCTTATGAGAATAGGTTACCATAAGCCCGACATGTATTTCCAGCTCTTACTGGTATGGAGGATTGACTTTGGACTGTAGCCTGGTTTTCTGTTTTAAGCCTTACTAGTATTTAAGTTAGAAGTAGATTTTTTTAACCTAGATTAATTTATATAAAGTACAAAAGCATCAGTAATGATGCCTTTTAAAATACTTAAAACTAATATGTATGGTTTTAGACTGAGATTCAAGTCTAATTTGAGTGATAGCTTGATTTTTTTTTTTCTTAGAAGTTTAGTGAGAAAACATTAAGTTTGGATGATTCTGAAGTATTTATGTTGCTCCTTGCTAAGTCTAACATGCTTTTAAGATTATTTCTAACAGTGTTTAAATTATTTTTGTAGATTAATTTCAAGGAGACATCAGTAATGAAGAAAGCTGTTAATTCTTCAGCTTAAATATATTGACTATAAAGTCTACTTAATGCAATTTTTTTATTAATTTTGTTTTCCTGGCTCCTAACGTGCCATCAAGATCAATGATTTTAGCTGTGGAATTATGATATTGGCATATTCTGACCCAAGACTATCTCTGCCTGGTTCATTAGTTTACTTTCCAGTTATATTTTAAATAAAAGCAAAGATATACTTTGAGGGAAAAAAAATCACTAAGAAATCATTTTGTTGAAAAATTTTGAGATATGTAGTCTTTCTCATTCTAAACATTTTCTTTTCACATTTTTCAAGCAGGATACATTTCATTTATCATGCATAAAAATAAGGCAATATGATGGTCTTAATTAGTTCGTAGTTCCAAAACGCTAGTCCACAGGAACTCTACAAAAGAAAGGCATCCAGAAAGCCTAACTGTAGCAGTCTGAATATTTCAGTTATAGACAAAGTCACCGCATTCATTTTTCACTCTGTTTTAGTAATATCTAAAAAAAGATGACCAAAAGCCCTTTTTTAACCAAAAATTTGAACCAGAAAAATGTCATGATTTTTATTATTAAAATGAAGTCGGCAATGGTTTGATCTGTAGATTAATCCAAAAGAAGAATGGGTTTTGTGATGCCTTTCTTACTTTGAAAGAAGTGCTATCTTACTTTAAATGCCCTTTTTAAATTCAAATTTTTAGAACATTAGAACAGTCCAGAGCTTAATTGAGGGATCACATAATGGGAAGTTTAGGATAAAGAGAACATATTTTAGTTACATTTTTGTCTATGAGGATATATATATATATATATACTAGATTTTTACAATAATTAATCCACATCTTTCTGTGTATGTTTTAATCTCCTTTAAGGAAACAAAACAAAAACTGATTAAATCAGCATTTTGGCAGATACAAGTGAAGGAAAAATTAAAATTCTGCCCTTGATCTTAGCCAAAAAGCCAAGAAGTTATGGGAAAGGCAAAATTAAAACTTTAAAAGTAATTCGTTTCCAGTAATTCATTACTTTATAAGATTGATATTTGACATTTTAAAATGGCTTTTTAATATAATTTTATATTTGTAAATTTTTGTAAGTACGACTTCTAAAAATAAGTACTATTTATAGGTAAGCTATATAGAATAGGATTATACAAAGAATTCCTGTATATACTTCAGTCACATTCCCTAAATATTAATATTTTATCTTGTATCACATTTGGTTTTTTTTTCTTTTCCTTTTCTTTCTCTTTAAATACTCCAGTGTGTATTGTGCATTTTCTCTCTTCAAGTACTTTCAGGTATATTGCCTATTTTCTTTGGATGAATAAGGCTATTTTCTCATGTAACCACACAGCTATGATCAAAATTAGGAAATTAACAATACTATTAAGTGGCACGATACTGTTATCTAAACAGGGATTGCAGCATAATTAGCAGGAACCAGTGCAAACTGATAATGCAGGACCCTGGCAGGGGAAGTCGGTTTCCCCTTCCCGTGGGCCCAGTGCCCCAGCCCACGGTGGGCAGCTAACCTCCAAGTGATTATAACTTCTGTGCCTGCATATCCTAAATACCTGGATCAGTGCTGGGCGAGAACCCTTGCTGAGTGCCTGCAGAATACATTATAATGCTGCCATCCTGGTTCAGGGAGTCACCTCCTTGCCCTACTCTGAGATACTACAAGGTACATTCCCAGCCCTGACCCCTGCCTGCACCTGGGTCCAGACATCCTGTCTGGTATCAGAGCTGTTAATGCAGTTGTGGGGCAGAGAGTGACATGCCAGGTGGGAGCTGAGATTCCAGGGGATTTGAATCAAGCAACTGAGAACCTGTCTCGTGGAGGTGGCGAGATGTCTGACTATACACGAACCAAGGCCCCGGGCCTCCTGTTCATGATCTGTCCTCCCATCAGGCTTTACTTACAAAACACAAATTCAAAGATAAATTTTTTAAGAATTCCAGGATGTTTACTGAGAGCCTTAAACTCCAAGTGTTGAGTCTGTTGGGTATGGAGCCTTGTGTAACTGCTCTGCTTGCATGCCATGAAGCTAGCCTACTCTATACTTTATCGAGATTGTGTCAATTGTCCCAATAATAACTGTTACAAAAGAAAATTCCTGATCATGCATTCCATTTAGTGATCATACCTCTTCAGTTTCTTTTTTTCTGAAATGTTTTATCAGTCCGTCTCTGTGTTTTATGCCACTGATATTTATGAGGGATGGAGGATAGTTGTTTTCAAGAAGGTGCCTCAGTTTGGGTTTTTCTGATGTTTTCTCCTGTTAAGATTTATGTTACACATTTTTTGGCAGTTATATTAAGGGAAATGGGAAGAGAGGAGACAGAGATAGTCGAAGAAAATATGAGAATTGGTTTGTTTTTTCCAATAACGTATTAAATGAAAGAGTTATATTTTTCTTCTGCTTTATTTCTAATTGTTATGGGAGTTGATATTTATCATATATTACAAAATCTTTCTCATTTAAAGTGGTTTTTCGCTTAGTTTCTTGTAAAAGACAAAACCAGTTTTCCATAGTTAGTAAAATAATAATAGTAATTTTGATATTTATATTACTGTTGAGCTTAAATTCTCCAAGCTTTCATGGAGATCCCAAGTAAATACACTGTTTACATCACTTAATCTACATAATATTTTCTAATTGTTCTAAAAGTAATTGGAAATATGCCAACTAAATTATATCTGAATGGAAAGAGACACTGTATTTTTTCTTACAGCTGTTTTTGCTTTGACATTAGAAAGTAATTTTACATACGTTTTTAATGGGGACCGTCTTAAAAGGACAACCTTTAGAAATAGAAATATTAAAATACATTAATTCAGGAATGACTGTTTTTGGCATATTCCTATAGAAGAGCTTGACTGAGATACTATTAATATTAAAACATTACATCTGTTTATTAAAAGCTGCATACCAATAAATTCACAGCTTCCCTTTCATATATTGGTAATTATTGAAAAATATTATTTATAAATAATTGCCTCTTGAAGCCTTTTTATTTGAGGAGGATTTTTTTTATAATGAACAACTAAAGAGTTACTAAGGAAAGATGAAATTTTTTCCAACATAGTGTATCTAAAAGAATTTCTGTGCAATACTAATATTGAACAGTCGTAGAAATTTCTAAGCTAGAAACTTATTACATTACAGCAATAACAACATTAAAGTTGTACATCTACCATATCGTTGTTTGCCTAAGGTTGAAATGCTGTTTTTTAAAAGGTAATAATTTTAACTTCTAAGTTAAATTATGTTAACAGTAATGCATACATTTGACTGTTGTTACGTATATCCTATTTTCCTCTATTCTGTCTTTATCTATACTTTCCTTTAACACATCTCTTCTTCTTTTTTTCTCTTCCTCTTCTCATTTTTAAAAAATAAATTATTTTTCTTTAAATTAAATTATCTGTATTTTTTTCAGTATCGCGTATATTGTTAGCTTTTCAGATACTCACTTAAGAGAGCCAGGACCATACGTTTCAATATCATGGCATGTGCTTTCCCAAAGGAGGGAGTCTTGATGACATTTTTTTCCAAGATCTGACACTGACATAGTATTCTTGTTTTTGAGCTATTCTTCCAATAAAGCATTGTAGAGTTTAGAAGTAAGAATTCTATATATTTTTTTATTTGTAATATTTTATTTCTTTTAGCATGTTATGGGGGTACAGATGTTTAAAGGCTACCACTTTCCCCATGTGTCTCTTCTGTGGTTTAATTAATCAATATTCTTCAAGTTTCTTCAATCTCCAGTGTTAAGAGGTCTAGATAGATAAAGAATGTAAATTTCAGAATATCAAAATTAGTTATTCATGTGCTGATTTCTAGATTAGGTAAAAAATCTATGAAATATTATGTAACATTGTTAATTGAAATTATGTTGGTATTTTTTCCCAAGGATAACAATGGCATATGTTTCTGACAATTTTGGCTGAAAACAGGATGGATGTAAAAGAAACCAGCAATATTTTTTTTGTAGAAGCCTAAACTATGAATGTTTTTATATTTCTATACCTATTAGAAAAGTTTTAAATAACCTTTAAACTTTCTAAAACCAATTGAACTGAAACTTTTTTAAAATTAAAGTATAAAGTCATTGAAAAAATCTACAAATTCCATCAAATGATCCATTATTCAATTCAATTTGTGATAAAGAAAAAAGATGGTTGAGCATTAAATTCAGCCAACTTATGTAAAAATAAAATAGATGCTGGCATGGATGCAGAGAGAAAGGAATGCTTCTACAATCTTGGTGGGACCCTAAATTAGTACAATTCCCATGGAAAACAGTGTGGAAATTCCTCAGAGAACTCAAAGTAGACCTACCATTTCATTCAGCAATCCCACTACTGGGTTGGGAAAAGAAATCATTTTATCAAAAAGACACTTGTACTCAAATGTTTATTGTAGCACACTTCTCAACTGTAAAGATGTGGAATCAACCCAAGTGCCCACCAATTCATCAGTGGATTAACAAAATGTGGCGTATGTATACCATGGAGTGCTACTCAGCTGTGACGAAGGATTACTTAATGCCTTTTGCAACAGTTTAGCTGGAACTGGAGACCATTATCCTAAGTGAAGTATCTCAACAATGGAAAAACACTTATTAAATTGGAACTAACTACTGATGAGCACACATGTGCATAGAGAGAAGTAAAAATCAGTGGAAATCAAGCAGTGGGGAAGAGGGAGAAGAGGATGGGTGATAACCTCCTTAATGGGTACAATGAACACTGTGTGATAGAAACACTTATAACCATGACTCAAGCATTATAAAAGTGATTCCTGTAACCAAAAATATTTGTACCCCCGTAATACTTTGAAATAAAAAAATAAAAATAAAAAAAGTATACACACACATAAGAACTATAGGTATGACATTTGCCTTCCCCATATTATTTTGCAAATTTTGCATTACCTACGTAAATGGCATGTGTGTAAACGATCAAGAGTATTTAATGGAAGGGTTAATAAATGCTTGAGGCAGTAGATTGACTTTTAACTGGCATGACTATACTTATGAAAGTCCATAAAATGTTCACAAAAATATTTGGCAAAATGTTTTTGCCTAAATGTTTGAATCCCACTGTAAATGATTTATAAAAGTGGTAATAAACTATAGGCAACGGACTAATACCAGCATGCTAACTACTTGTTTCCTATTTGCACCAAGATAGTAAAAGTTGAGAATCAGCTTTTGGAAATTTTATAGCAATGTGATATTGTGTTGTAATGTCTAAGTCTATGATCAGTGGACTTTTTTTTTTTTGTTGAGGAAGGTATATTTTATGTAAGAATTGATGTATGACGGGTTCATTAAAAACTAACAAAAGAACCAAAAAGTCCTTTACCATAGGTAGTCTCAGAAGCACTGGTTTAGAAAAAGCATCCTCTTGTTTGATGTGATTGTTTTATGTAGGGCTATTTTTGAGAAAATTTAGAAAAGCCGTCCTTAATGTTAGATAAAATGATAATGAATGTTTTAAAGTAGTTTAAACCAAATTCCTTTTCCCCTCACTTTTAGAGGAGGTGTAGGGGATCCAATTTTGGGCTTAAATTGGGTCCAGTCCTTGAAGGAGACATATAGAGTATGGAGTTTGATGACAAAGATAGTTTTGGTGGGAAACCTTTGCAGGTAAGAGGTTAAAAGGGATCAGATTGATTATATGCTGGTAATAGAGCAGTGAAGGCTTTCAGTAAATATTTGCTGAATTTAAAAAAAAAAGCTAGATAAATTTTAGGCAAGTGTTTCAGTTGGGAAGTGGGTTGGTCAAATTGCTTAGAGATAGGACTTTTAAAATTTCTTGTATGACAAGTCATCCATTCAAAGCGAGGTGGGGAAGGCACCTTATGGCTGCAAAGGACTCTGCTTTTCTGCTGTCCTTACATGTGACCTTCATTTTTATGCTTGTAAATGGTGGCTGAAGTGCCAGTCACCATGTTCTGGCTGGGAAAAGAGAAGAGCAAGAAACAAAAGGCAGGTTTCATCTGTGATTGCCATTCATTTTGAAAATTTTCCAAATATTGTGCTCAACTACTTTCTCTTATGTTTCATTGGAGAAAATGTCATATGTTCTCACATATACAAAAGTAGCAGTGCAATTTCTCTTTGGGGTGAGAACAGGGTTGCTGCCAAGAGCATTGTAGTTCTGTTAAAGGGGACATAGAAAATAGATACTGGGTAATCACCTAAGAGTCTCTACCATAGCTATTGTCTGATGTTCTGCAACTGAGCATATTTTAGACTCTGAACATCTGACATGTTTTTGTCTTCAAAGTGGCAGTAAATTTAGATAAAATTTTGTTTGGGGTCATCTTGTGTGTATTTCTTCTGTATCTTGAGTATCTTTGTCTTCTTGGAGTACTTTATTCTTCCTGTTGATACTTTTTTTTTAAGAGCTTTGTTCATTGATAAAATGATGTAGATTGATAAAATTCTGCAAAAGAAAACATTTTAAAGAAAAATAGACTACTTGAATGAGAAACAGCATTCTATTTAGAAAATTCTCAGTGGGACTAAATGTACATTTCCTAGTAAAATGTTCTATTCATGAACATTAATATGTTTTAATGAAACTGATATGGCTTGTTACTTAATTGTATTATGTGTGTTAAATATTCATGCTTCTGTGAGAGGTATTTAAGAGGAGATACTCTATTGGATATACAAGTAGCACACAGTAACATTTGAAACTTACATAATGTATAAAAAGAAAAAAGTAAATAATTTCAGATATTTATAGTTAAGCGACTATTAATAGAAATTCTGTGTCATGTATTTCCATAGTTTACTTGATTTAGAATGTTGTACTATGGTTTCACTAGAACCATAGTTCTCAAAATTCATAGCTCAAATAATTTTTATGTTAATGTCAGTATATTTTCATGTACGGTATATACAGTAGATTTTTAGCTACATTATAATTTTATTTATTTTGATTGCTATTTTCAGAGATTTAAAATATGTTTAGATATTTTAAATGATCTATTTTTAACTTTAAATATAGGATTTTAACTTTAAATATAGGATTGCTGTATGAATGTGCATTGGATTTCTACTCATCAGTAATTTAAAAACATTTTGGTTTCTGTAAAATATTCATTGGTTAGTGTTTCTGCACATACTTTTATCATACTGAACCCTACAATAATAAAATATTTTCACTGAACAAGAGTTTAGGGATTAGTCAAAGTCTCATTGGATAAATGATGAAACAAAAGCATAAAGTAATTAAGGTAATGCCCAAGGTAAAAAAAAAAAAAAATCCACTTACTTGCAGAGGTGACTAAGAACTTCATTATCTAAATATTTCTTTTCTGTCACCCATTTCAAAGAACGAATTTGCACACTAGATGAGAAATCCTACCCTAGTTGTTTTGGAGTAGTAGTGGAGGAGCTGTATTCAAGTTTTAGCTCTGTTTTTTAATAACTGCATAACCTGGGTGAGATACTTGTGTGTTATCAATTTTCTATAAAACTGGCAAATGCCATCTTACAAATTCACACAGTTGCCATGAAGATAACATGAGACAGATGTGAAAAGCACTGGAGGTCTAATAATATCAACAACAGGAATAATTTATATCTCTGTGGCGCTTTTAGAAAGTACTGTTCATTATTGCTCCAGCGCCTTATTCATTTGACCTGCTTATTTTTCTTATGTTTATACAGAAAAATCATGAAAAACATTTTTAGATGCTATGATTCCAAATACAAATGGGAAATATTTTCTGTTTTCATCATGAAGCATTAAATTTATTAATTGATTTTACAAATTTCTATAAATGTGATCTATACTATCAAGTAACTAAATCTTAGGGACTTTAGTAAAATCATGTAATTATGGAGAGTCCCTTTGGTACGATTGATGCTCATGAGTCAAAAACAACTCGATAATACAGATTTTAGTATTTGTTTTCAAGAAACTTATGTAAATTAGATATGACTTTTCTTTATTCATCATTAATTCATCCTCTTACCTTTTTTTGGTCTTGAAAACATCTGCTCATACTCCGAGGTCCCAATTACATACTACCACCTTTGTGAATCTTTTTCTAACTCTTTTTTATTTATGTAACTTTTATAACTTATATACTAAAAAGTTTGTCCCATCAATACATGGAACAAAGTGACTTACTGCTTTGTATTTTCCCATCTTTCCATGTCTGAAAAGGAGCAATCTACACATTCCAATGTGTGTTGGGGTTGGGGAGTCCACAGAATCTTTTACTTAAAGTAAACTTTAGAGCTTTGGATTTTCAAATGGATGTGTAACATTTTTAATGTCGGTGTTAACTTTAGTATATCTAGAAAGATGACCAGCTAGAATATGGTCTTTAAAACATTCTTAAATATTTGGCTTTTTCTAAGGAATAAGTACAAGTTTCTTTGATTTCTCATTCATATATTTTCAGCCAATATTGTGACAAACATATGTCACTGTCATGCTTGTGAATACATATATATATACTAACATTTATAAACATACCATGTGTATGCATACACACAGATATGACGCAACGGAAGTATTATGGAGCATCTTACTTTATACTTGGCTATATTAATTACTAAAGTTTCCAAGATATTTTCCTTAAACATAATAAAACCAAAATTCGTCCAAAATATCTTTTTATGTAGAATATACAAATATTTGACGCTATTTCTGAATACCTAGTTCATTGGTATAATAAAAATTAATATTAGCCAGGCACGGTGGCTCATGCCTGTAATCCTAGCACTCTGGGAGGCCGAGGTGAGCGGATCGTTCTGAGTTCAGGAGTTTGAGACCAGCCTGAGCAAGAGCGAGACTCCGTCTATACCAAAAATAGAAAGAAATTAATTGGACAGCTAAAAATATATGTAGAAAAAATTAGCCGGGCATGGTGGCGCATGCCTGTAGTCCCAGCTACTTGGGAGGCTGAGACAGTAGGATCGCTTGAGCCCAAGAGTTTGAGGTTGCTGTGAGCTGGGCTGATGCCATGGCACTCGTCCCAGGCAAGAATGAGACTCTGTCTCAAAAAAAAAAAAAAAAAAAAAAAAAAAAAAATTAATAAAACTCAGCTTGGGGGAATAATCTATTAATAGTAATCTGCCTACACAGTTTTCACTTACATAAATTTTTTAGTTACATGATTTCAGTTTTCTATGAATAGTTTTAAGAATTTATATATTCTTAGTATATAAACTATATATACTAAAAGTATGTGTAATTAATATATATTATGGCCATGTATAAATTATGAATTGCTATCTTGATTTGGCAAAAAAGGGAAGTTAAGCAGATGACAGGAAAAGTTACACTTTTCACAGTGAAATTTTGGTAAACATAAAGATGGAAAATATTAATTCCTAGCCTTATATTTATGAAGAGGTATAGCTGAGAGATCTAAGGGAGCCTGACATCAATTTGGGGGACACATAGCTAAGACTTTCAAATTAAGAAGAACTAGATAGAGTTTTGAGATAAAATTATATATAGCGTCTGAGTTGCTTACTCTCCAAATTTTAAAATTTTACTTATCTGGCTTACATAGTATTAATATTTTTGTACAGTAGGATCAGAAGATTCCAATGAAAGGGATGTAGAAATTGATACTCAGCTACCCAAATAAAATAACCAGAAAGGTATTGACCAATTGAGTAAATAAACAGAGAATTATTAAGATTCTGACATATAAAAAAAGGAACAATTAGGAACGGCACTCAGGGTACATCATAGACAAAGCAAGAGGCTGTGAACTTCCATATTTCAGGGAACATGGAATCCAGTATGGATGGGATTACCAGAAGGCGAACTGAGAATGTGTACAGAAGGTGAATTTCAGAGCTGTTGAATGCTGTGTCAGAGTTTGAATTTCATGTTACATCAACATGGTATCATCTGAGATTTGAAGGTATAGCCCATTTCAAATAGATCTGTCTGCCAGCGTGTGGTACACAAGATGAGGAGTGGAAACAGAATAGGTGGAGACCAATGGATTAGGGCCAGTGATGTTTTAATAGATTGAAATCACAGGGAGTGTGAGAGGGATTATAGGGTAGGGTAATGATTGAGGAATGCTACAGATTTGTAAGGCTTGCTAAACGTCCTGGTTCTGTTGTTCATTATGCAATTGGAAATGTATTGTTTTGGAACTTAGAACCAAGGCCAGGGTTAAGTTGCGATAAGAAGAGTTGGAGATAATGTGTGTAGGGTAGCCATAAGCCATGAAAAGAGTAGAGAGTAAGAACACGTTTAAAGATGGGACTTGGATGAACACTTCCATTTAAAGAAGCAGAGGATGAGGACTCCGAGAAAGATTCTGACAAGGGTTAATGTTAATGAGAGATTTAGAAGAAAACCTAGAAGGGTTTTACCACAGTATCACAGAAGATAATATTGAAGAAGGGAAAACAATTCATTAGTTTCAAGGATTACTAAAGTTAGATCTAGTAATGTATGTCAGGAAATGGGGTTCGTATTCAAATATTGAGAGGCAGTATATATAACATACCGGGTGAGAGCAGACTTGGAAGTGTGCTGTCTCTACCACGTAGCAGCTGTGTGAGTTGGTACATTTATGTCATGCCTTGCCTCAGTTTCCCCATCTGTAAAATTAGAATGATAATAGTGGCCACGTCATGAGTGCATCATGAGGCTTTAAATTAATTAATATTTGTGAAATGCTTAACCAGTACCTGCAATGTAAGATCTATCTATGGCTTTGTTTATCATATATATGATAGATATATAATGTTTTCCAGGCATCTATGTTCCAAGTAAATACATATCTATATCTTATATAACTATGGGTTAATAAAAGGAAGCATTTTTCAGTGAAACAATATGTTCTAAATACAGCTGTTTTTAGATGTTGGTAGGTAGACCTGGTTACAAATCCAGGTTCAACTTAACCCCAAAGCTGATATTCCATTCTCCAGGAAGAGACAGAGTCCAACGTTTGCTTACAGTTTCATTAGGACAGGCAACAATCGCGGTATTGTTAGAGAATATAAACCAGTTCCGATTGAGAAATTAGAGACATTAATAGGAAATTGAAGCACAGCGATTGAAACTGGGGCTTGGTAAAGGAAGTTGTGTTGCTCAGAGAAGGAGTGTTAGTAAATACACAACTGTATCTAAAGAAACATAACCCTCAAGTTCTCGCCATTGCACCATGTCGTGTCCAGAAAAGAAAGGCTTGGGTAGGAAGCAAGCTGAAAAGTTAAAGATAAAAAGAATCAAGCATCCCTTAAGTAAACAGTTGGAGAAAGAAGACACTTTGGATGATATTCTTCACCAGTATGTGGATTCATGTATCATGTATCTTTTTATATCCCAAAGTACTGCACATAGTAATTTTACAGTTCATGTAATTGAATTGGATTTTACCCCCACCGCTGTAGCTTAGATTTTGGGAGAAATAACTATGGAGTTTTATCAGTTTATTCCTTTTCTGTTTGAACACGAGGTAGCTCTATTAATTTTCATGCACTTAATCGTAAAAGGCCAATTTGTGGTTAAAATATTTTTTTGTTTTGTAGGTAGTATGATTTAAGGAATTATGGCAATAGCTTGCCTAAGTATTGGATATTCAGAGACTCTCAAGTTGTTATAAATTGCAGTTCAGAAATATGAATGGGAAATAGTCATTTTAATTAGGAAGGTACACTTGGAAATAAAGTAATTTTTTTAAGGTAATTTCCTTGCTGAGTGCTTTACTGATAGCTTGAATTTATTTACCACACAGATGTCATAATAAAATACATATTTATGGGATAGTTTTTAATTAGAAATAATGGCTTGTACAGTTGAAGTGATGAATTATTTTATCCATATATTGGCGTAAGTGGCCCTAATGAAAGATGATCCCATCAACAGCTTTTGGACTGTCAATGCTGAATACTTTGTCTTCTAAAACAGAGCAAAGTCTGTTCTGCATTTCAGTTTCTATTCAAAAGCTTCACATCAACAATGAGATACAAAGATAATCAAAATATTAACCTGTGCTGGAAGCAAACAGGTAATTTTGCCTTTCATCATAACTGAAGCACTTTATAAATTAATATAAAATATCTTATATGGCTACGTATTTCTAAATGTAAATGGGATTGGAAGGGACTCAACCAACCTTGTCAAATTTATGAGCATGAGTGCTATAGTCTAGCTGATGAGATGGCTTCGCAGGTATGAAGGATATGTCATTCAGAAGGACACATTGATTCGAGTTAGTTCTTTTCTGTTTGTTTGCATTTAATTATGTCCTAAAAGGATTGGTATAGAGAATAAAATATACATGAACTAGCACTTCTGATTTATAAAAGTATATCAATGACATTTCAATTTAGAGTACAACCTCTATAGGGAGAGTAAGATTGTGTACATGCAACTTGCATTAACAATATTGAATTCAAATGAAAATTTATTCTTGTTTCTCATTCTCCTTTTAGCTAAGATATTTTATTCCTACTGAAATGTACATTTTAACATTGGTTGTACTTAAAACCCACAATCAATAAAACTGAGATACAAATAAAGTATAATGTACCTGATTTCTTTCCTTGTTCATTCCTTATAAGGAGCGTGTTTCTCAAGGCCCCTTATACACAGGGATTTAAGAAATTAAGTTCACCATTGACTGACTATGGAGAATTAAAATTTTTCTTGTGAGTGTACCACATGTATGATACGTTTATATCAGAATATACTCTGCTGAATATTTTGATATTAAGGATAGCAGAGGTTTAGCGACATTAAAACCTAAGCTCAGGAAAGCCTCCAAGCGGTTGTTAAAAGAGTAATGAGTCCTAAGCCGTAGTTTTGTAGTCGGTATCTTTGATGTTCAAATAGTAATTGATTGCTGCTAATATCCATTCTCCTTCCATATGTCTTGGCCTTCTCCCAAAAGTGTGAGCCATGGCTAATCGAGATAAATAGTTTGCTCCCTTTAATTTTAAATTATTTGTCATTGTAACCATTATTATCATCATTTATAACCAAAGGAAAGAGCTGGATTGGGGATGCAATCTCTGTACGGATTCTGACGTTTTAATCGAAATGGTCTGTCCTTGGGAGGAATATGAGGGAAATTTCACTGACCATGAAATAGGATCTTAAGGTGCTTAAACAGTCTCTGTATAAAATAAGACCAATAGATGTGAGGGCCATCTGGCGGCAGCAGCTGTCCCGACTCCATGGCCCCTCTCCTTGGATAGCAGATGCTTCTTCCTTTGTCAGGGGAAATTGTCTCTCAGAGGCTGAACACTCAACAGAAGATGACTTACTTAGATAGAGGACAGCTCTCCTTTTGACGAGTGATCAATCTCAGGTACCTAGACCTGTTTGCCACCACCTCCAACAAGTTCCATTGAGATTAAGCTGTTGTAAGTGTTGATAAAATTTATTCAATGACATATAAAAGTGTTGCACGGAGAGCAAACCCACTAGGAACAAAACGAATTGGAATATAACAAATTTCTGTTGCGAAACCATTGCATCAAAAACAATTGTGATAGATTGAAAGCAAGAAACATTTAAAAAGTCATATTAATGTTAAATCTCCCTCAGAAAGGAAAGTATTTTGAGTCATATTATTGATGCCAATAATAGCTTATAAAGTTCTTGTCTACTAGCGTCTTGTAATATGATTCAAAAATAATTTAAGCTCTTAAGTAACGTGTAATAATAGCAATAATACTTCCTTTGTAAGTGACCTTGGATAAGGTAATGAATTTATCTCTTGTTTCCTCATGAATAAAAAGAGGATAACAGTAGTCACTTTCATAGTCTTGTTATAATGATTGAGTCAAATAGATTGTATTCAGAAGAGTTCTAGCACAGAATACGTTGCTACCATTTTTATTATTAATGATAACAACCTGGACATACTGAGCTTTTCTTTTATCTTTTCTAGAATCTCTTGCCTTATTTGACACACGTAAACCAATTGATCTTTCCTCCTGAATTAGTGTAAGACAAATTTCTTGATACTGACTTATTTCAAGATGTGATTAAAATTACACTGCCACACTGATGATTCCGTGAATGTCTTAAAGTTTTCTTGGTAGTAATTATAAAGACTAAATGGTTGGCTCTTTTAAATCAAATTACTATGTCATATTAGCTTGATGATACTGTTTTCTAATGACATGTTTCTTTCATGCTCATCGATTATTAGTCTGTTCCACATCCACATATTACCCATCATGTAATTAGATTATAATATATATTATAATATATGTAATATATCATAGACTTTAACTTTTAAAAGACAAGAGAAGCCTGATAAGAAACAATTACATTGGACTGCCCCCTAATCTTAAGGCAGTGTTGCAAGAGCATTATTAATTATAATATTGTCTTATATGTGGTATATTCTGTGTTTACAGCACTTCATTTAGGTGTGAAGTTACTACCTAAAGCTCATGCTTAGGGTAAGCTACAAAACCAATAGCCCTTAGAGATTTCTATTAATATTAGAATTGGCAATTCCAGATAAAAATGCATAGAATAGAGAAATGAAATTATTATTTTTCTGCATCCTAATGTCTCCTATATTTCACTATGGACTGCTCCTATCTGGTATTTTCAGTGTTTTATGTGTATATTTATGCCATTATGTTATGGGCTTATATACAGGACTGTGTCTAATGTCTTATTCCCCTTTCACTTGTCAGCCCATAATAGATTGTCACTTTGTATGAATTTAATAACAGCTCGTTAAATTTAGTATACCAGTACATACGTAGTATGTAAAATGTTTAGAAATTGTATCAGATGATGAAATGTTTACAAAGGAAGGGATTTTGATGTCATATAATTTGTAGTTTCAGGACTGTGATAGCTTTTCTTTTTCTTTCCTTTTTTTTTTTAAATCAGGCCACCTCTTTCCTCACTAAAGCTATACATCTATGTGTCTCATCTTTTAAATATCAGTAGTATTCAAAGCACTCAATGACTCATTTTTTCCTGAAATCTTTTTTTAAATATGATGAACCACATCATATCTCTTGCTCTGCTTTTTCAGTTTTAGGGAATATATTTATTTTTCTTCCTTTACCTGTTCACTGAGTGTTGAAGTTCTTCACGGCTTGGCCTTTCACTTTTGGATTTCCATTCTACTTGACCTCTTACATTCCTATTCTGTAAATGCCGAATCTATGTCACTGATCCCAAATTTATATGCATACAGTGCCGAATCTATGTCACTGATCCCAAATTTATATGCATACAGTATTGTTTTCTGAGCTTCAGACTCATATAATCAGCTGCCTGCTTGACACCTGAATTGGATGTCTCCTAGGCTTCTTACACTTATTATTTTCAAAAAGATTTAAACAAATCTCCTTCTACATTCCCAAACTATTCTATCTACCAGTCTTCCTCATGTCAATAAATAACGCTTTCTTCATGCCCAAGACGTTAGAATCATTTTGATGCCTCTGTCTTGCTCACTCCAAAAGCTAATCCTTCATCAGGTCCAATTAATTGGACCCTCCAAAATACATCTCAGATGGATCCAGCTTTTATATCTCTGCTATCTGTTTAATCCAAGCCACCTGATTTTTTGATTCAGTCTCCTTTACTGAAACATAAGATTCTTAAGGACAGGAATCAGATCTGTTTTGATTCCGGTTGTTTTTCAAGTGCTTAGAGCAATGCCTGGCTCACATTAGGTATTGGAAGCTATTTGGGGAATGAGTGGATTGATTGGGGCTTCCTGGAGGTGCTTCTTTTCTAATCAGTGATAAATGTTACTACAGTGATGAGGCTCCCAGTGGCCACAATGGTAAGACTGCTGGCAAATGCTGTATTAATCGACCCTGATATTGTTTGAAGTCAATTCAAATGACATTTTTAATAAAACCTTTTTGAAACTTTGACACTGTGATAAATTTTGATAGAGTGACCCAGGATATAGATCAAAGCAGTGTTGCAAATGCCATGTGTATGTATATCTTTAACTCAAAATGTATGGTATTTCACTATGAAATTCCATGTATTCAAATAGTGCTAAAAATGAAATAGTATTCTGATTTTAATCCTTTATTTTTGTAATCAGACTAGATAATGGATATACAGAATAGCTTCCCTCTTTATTATCAATGCATTCTTAATGATTACCCTGAATCCTGCTGACTATTTTTAAAATGTTCTCAAATTTGAGATGTAATAATTTTGAATCAAGCAGCTCTTTTTAATACTGTATTTTGTGAATTTTTGGCTTTTGATTCACTGAATAATTTCACAATTAACTAAGGTTCTTCAGATATGCTGTTTTTTCAGTTCTTTTGATTAGAGCTGATTTTAAACATATTCACGCTTGGTTTAACTGATATAACTTGTAAAAATTAAGATTTTTAAAATTTAAGATGGACATGTCATCACTTTCATTTTGAAACAAAGTGGACTTTGCAAATGCTTTATTTTCATTTATAAAACAAAACTGATTCATACGGCAACGTGGCCACTGAGATCTAAAAATCTCACTCAAGTTCTGTGAGAGAAAGTTTTCAGACACTGAATTGCAGAACCCAGAATTCATAATTTCATTTATGGTAGATGACGTTGAAGGTAAAGGAAAATAATCCTCATTTTTTAAATGCTAGAATAATTGTGCTATGCTGTATGTGTTGAAAATACTTTATCAGTAAGTAATACATACTGTCATATACAATCATAGTTTGGTGAGATTTATGTGATGTGACTATTTAAATTTGATATCCTTTATGTTAAAGAATTATTTTATGGCAGACATCCCTAAAATTAATAATGAATCATTGCAATTGCCATTCATTTAAAGGTTTTTCATGATATAATAGAAACATTTGTTATTTTTTTTCCAAAGGAGTTCACTATCATTACTATAAATAAATGAAAAAATAACAGAACAGCAAGTGTAGAGAGTGAAAAGTAAAGGTATTTTTCTAATCATCTGCTTAAATTTCAACTCCTAGAGAAGCTTATGGATTCATCATGAATGTTTTCAGTTTCCCACATCACTGTATTTCTTGATGAATACATATGGTCCTGTTGTCAATGTGAAAATAGAAATACTGGTTTAGGTTTCTATATATAGACTCAGGAAGTCACTTTTTCTGTATTAAATTTTCTGTATTTTGTCTCATATTCTGAAATATGTCTTAAATGTGACTACTTTGCATAATCTCCTAAATGCATAGTCCAAATGTGCTATCCCTCACCTGAGCAATTGCAGCATACTCCTATGTGGTCTTTTGATTTCTCTCTTGTCTCCTGAGTGTTCATTTTCCATAAAACAGTCAGTGAAATCATCCCAATGGGTAAATCAAATTTCTTCTCTGCTTATAACTTTCTAGCTAGAGAGGATTATCTGGTTATTTGGGCAAGTCAAAATTAAAGTTATCACTGGGAAGTTAATCTTCCTTAAGTCAATCTCATTTTTGGAGTTAGTCTTTCTAATGAACACTTATTAGCAATCACTTCTGTAATAGTCACATTATAAAATTTTTAAATTCTTAAGATGATAATTTTTATTTGTAGACTATGTCAAATATTTCTAGGCACAATCGGAATTCAAATTAAAAACCTTTTAAACACTGAGCCATTTAATATTCCTTTCCATGTTTACACAACCATTTCACAACATTCAGTTTTCCTATGTATTGCAGACTTCCCTTTTCGGGATATTCTTATATCTAAATATAGTCTCGTGCATGTCATCATTTTGTGTGTTGTAAAATGTTAAGAGTCTATTGGGCGGTTCATTTCTAAAGAGGTTAGAAAACGTTCATATAGAATACAGGAAGAATCTTTGCTAGATCAAAAAATCAGTCTTAGGCAAATTTTAGGAAAAAGGTGAGTATTAATTTTAAAAGCTTACTTACATTTTTGACATTCACATATGAGAAAAACATAAATTTATACGAGCTTAATAGTAATTATTCTTCTTTGTGGCTGTCTCAGTTTTAACATAAGGTCAAGGAGATTATGTGTTGTATGAGTATACGTGTGTATATGTGTGTTTCCATTCCTATGCATTTGCTCTTTTGGTAATAAAGATACAAATTTATATTCTCAAGTCTGTTGCGTACATTGGTGAATATACATCCTACTTTAATTATTAGGTGTTGGTGGTAAGCCAAGTAAGGGAAAGAGTTATAGTTACTTTTAACAGATATATAATAATATGATCTATCAGATGGAGACAAAACGAAGAATGCATCTCATTTTAGGAATGTTTTATCCTTTTTCGTTCTGGTGTGTTTCTGCTTCCTACATCATCACCTTTCTTCTCTCTCCACTTTCAAGTGATTTTTATCCTATTTTTTGAAAAAATACAAAACCAAAAAATCAACCTCTCAATTTCATATAACCTACCACATTTTAAAAGATGTATAAAATTAAATTCAAAGAAGTTCCTAATATTAAATATATATAAATTTGAACCTTGCATAATAGTCACTTCTTATAAATTTGAGATTTCTTCTACCAATTAAATTAGTATATAAATGCTTACAGACCTGGTATGATATTATACCAGGTAAAAAATTCAACCTCTGAATAACTTTATTAGTATGAATAGGATGAAAAGAATTAATTATATTTTACATGTAATCAAGAATAAGAGATGACGGATACTGAATAAAGTTTACAGTTCAAATTGTGAGCAGCTCTTGTATAATAATACTCTTTTCTGTGCTAATTAGTTCATCATGTGCTTAGAATGTATGTCTTAAAATTTTTTATTTTTGAAAAAAGATGACAATTGGAATTGTTTGCTTCTCTTCGAATTCTAAAAATTTTAATATTTATGAAACAAATGTTTATGGATATATCATTTGATTAGCCCCCTACCCTACAAAGACTATGGTCAGTAGCTTGCTTCTCTTGTGGACAAGCTCATTCTGTCTTTTACATATCCATTCACTTATTTTATTTTTACCTTTAGAAACAGATCCTTGCTCTGTTTTCCAGGCTCGAGTGCAGTGGCATGATCACAGTTCACTACAGGCTCAAGTGATCCTCTCTTCTTAGCCCCGGAACAGCTGGGACTACATATATGTGCACACCGTCACACCCAGCTAATTTTTTATTTTATTTTATATTTTGTAGACACAAGGTCTTGCTATGTTGCCCAGGCTGGTCTCAAACCCAGGCTTCAAGCCGTCCTCCTGCTTCAGCCTCCCAAACTGCTGATGTTACAGGTGTGAGCCATGATGCCTGGCCTCCGTGCACTTATTCATGAAATTTACTGTCACTTTTTTTTCTGTATAAGCACTGGTAATACATGCATAACTGGAGAGTTTCTACTCTCAAGGAGCTCATGGTCTAGTAGGGAAAGGTCATAGTTGATTTGGGAAGACTGACTTATAAATAAATAGTTGCAGAAATATATGGCAAGTTCCCATGAGATACATGTTCAACGAACATTGCTAATATACAGGAGAGCAATGAGATATGCCAAAGTTCGCAGGGGAAAGAAGTAAATAGTAGCAGGCCTAGCAATGGAGATTGCTCATTCCAGGTAGAGAGAACATGTTTAAAGGCACAGTGGTTTGAAACATCATCGTGGTTGCCAAAGAGAAAATACAGTAGAAGAGCAGTTGCCTCGTAACTGTTGAGGCCAGTTTCCTGAAAATCATAGTGATAACATTTATAGAGGAGAAAATTAATGCCTCATGTGAAATACAGAATGGGATCCAGAGTCACTATTCATGTAGAGACAGTTAGAATAATACTTTTAAATATGTAGTACTTGACAACTGAAGAGAGAGTCTAGGCTGGAGATAAACATTGGAGATTGATCACCATATACATAGGTAATAGAGAAAACGTATGATGTCTTGAAATTTTTCAGGAACCATAAAGATAATAGCCAGACCTTTAGCATTTACTAACTGATTTTTTACTGAGTAGATCTCTAAAGTTTACAAATAATACTGGGTTACGTAATGTTAATAGGAACCTAAAAGTAGGAAAATGGAAGATGAATTTGTAAAACTATTGTTACATTTGAATATAGCAAAGTCATGTTTGAAGTGGAAAGAGTAATAAACAATACATCATTGATCCAGAACTAAAAATAGGTTGCAATTAAATTTTGTTTAATGATTTGAATAAATGAATAAACTCCCATGTAAAACATATGCAACATAATGAATACTTTTAAAAAACTTCAGGCTATCTGTTAAAAATCGGAAAACATCCTAAAAATATCCCTCACATTTTGGTGATTGCTGAGTTTATTCAACAGTAGTCTTTAATATACCACAATATTCCTGGCAGTAAGATAGACACTGGCGGTGATAATAAATTTTCCATCCCCTTTCTTTTCCTTCTCTTACGCCACTGATTTCATCACTCGCAGAGTCTTATCTACTTGATCTTTAACAGTTTTATATGTGTGCTTTCTTGCTGTCACTGCTATTTCAGTTTACATTAAAGCTAGAACCTTCTAACGGATGTAAATTTTCTCTCATCTGCCACTTTCAAACTGCATGCTGGTCTCAGAATCTTCTTTGTAAAAATATGACCTTGATCATGCCATTCTCCTCAGAAATACTGAATTACTCCCATCCACTTGATACACACAGATGAAAATCCATGGGCAAGATATTCTCCTCAAGCAAACTCTTTTCATACCGGCTTCTCCTGTATTGGCCCCGCCTCGGACAAGCTTGTTCCATGCTTGCTTCATGCTTTTTCCTGCCTGGAATTCTCCTTGTCCCTCGCCTTCCCTCCTTCCCTTTCCAACACTTCAGTGTCCAGATGAAATCCCAGTCTGCTCCACTGGACATGAGTGACACTTTTCTCTAAATTCTTATGACCCCATCTGCATTTGGAACTTAATCCAAAGATAATTGTTAGCATTAAACAGATTTTTATTATTAATTTCCTCAAGCCTATGTGTCTTGTTTTCCCTAGCTATCTGGAAAACTCCTCAGGGCTGGCAACTTATTTTGTACTTCTCGGAATTCCTTGTGCCCAACATTGTATTACTCATGTACTTTCTGTAAGCATTTCCTTGATGATTTTAGGAAAAAGGTGAGTATTAATTTTAAAAGCTTCTTACTTACATTTTTGACATTCACATATGAGAAAAATGTAAATTTATACGAGCTTAATAATAATTATTCTTTGTGGGTGTCTCAGTTTTAACATAAGGTCAAGGAGATTATGTGTTGTATGAGTATACGTGTGTATATGTGTGTTTCCATTCCTGTGCATTTGCTCTTTTGGTAATAAAGATACAAATGTATATTCTCAGGTCTGTTGCGTACATTGGTGAATATACATCCTACTTTAATTATTAGGTGCAAATGGCATCACTATTGAGGTGATGAATATGAATATGATGGGTAGGAAAGCAAATATGAATATTTTAATGTCCCTTTTGGGAATTTACATGGTAAAATACATACGAAAATATAAAACTGTGTATTTGAATCACTCTATTGCTTTTACACTAACCGAATTTATTTGCTTCATAACAGTAAGTACTATCAGAAATGAACTTATTTATTTTGTTGCTTTTAAAAAAACCTATTAATTCCCACAGACCGTGCTCTATAGGAGACTTGCCTGCTTCACTACTATGTTCCCTGAATTCGGATAATGCCTGGAACGTAATAAATGTTATACATTAGTTGATTAAATGAATGGATAAATGTAGCAAAAGCATACTATGTTAGAAGGCTAAGATAGGACCTAAAGATACCATATTACTCTTACTCACTGAGTATTAAGTTGAAGGAAAGAGAAACCCAGGAGAAAGATACTGAGCTAAACATAGAGCAAAATCAAGGCACACGTGAAGACATCATTATGTTGTTGTATTCTGGGAAATTAAAACCTTATGATTTGGGCTGCATCTAATAAAGGAAGCTTCTCTGTGGATCTTTCTGAGATATGTTAACTCTGAGGTCACTGTGCTTAGAAATTATTAAAAGAGGAAAATAGACCATAGGGGGGTGACAGGCAGCATTTGATAAGAGCAACTAACTCTCAGCTTATTCTTCTGTCACGATCTGGTCTCAAGTAATGTTTGAGAGTGACCCTCATATAAATCAGAGGTGACATTTTTCTTGCTAAGGAAACAGATATAAATATTGTATTGGCTGAATTTTTAAACAGCTGTTCTGTTTGTTTTTAGAAGATAACTCTTGGAAGAATACACTTTAAAAAGTGGTCTTTTTTTCTTTTTTCCTACACTCACTCTATTCCTCCATCCTTCCTTCCTTTCCATTTTATCCTCTTTCATATATGTACACACATACACATATATACACATATGTTTAATTTGTATACATAAGGCATATACCATAAAATCACAACGATTTCAGCTATCCCCATCAATGATGCATCTGTCCTATATTTCTTTTAATGTACAATTTATGGTTCTTGCATTTAGAATATTTTTGCTCCACAATTCATTTTGGATTCTCTGACAAAGTTTGGAAGGACTTGGCAATTGGGCAGCTCAAGTCATGTAACAGGTGATACGAATCCTATTTATAAAGCACCATCTGTTGTCTCAAGGGACTTCTCAGGCTTCTCAGCCATGTCAATAGATTCCTTATAGTTCATTAGTGGCTTTTCTTAATAGCATGACTGAAGATGGTTTTATAAGAAGCTAGATCTACAGATGGTAGGAGCTGAATTGCTATTTGAAAAATTTGAGATCAGAATACATATGATGTTACACAGTATGTTGACACACGGTGTTCCACTCATTCCCCCTATCATGATTTGTATTGTGCTACATTATACCGATTCTCCTAGTTCCTTGCCTTTTCTTTTTCTTTTCCTAGTTATAGTGGAGGGAATGATGATAATGATCATTGCCACAATAATAATAATAGAACTGAAGTTAACTTTTGGAGATCCTAGTGTATAGTAAGTCATGTACTCTTTGGTTTAAACATTATGCCATTTGATTTCCACACCATTGTAGGACTTAGAGAGCTTCAATTCTTTGCCCAATGCTGTGAAGCTAGTAGGTAGCAGAACCAATAGCTGAATTTAAGTCTCTGCGAGAGTATAGGCTGTCTCCCCCAAATTCATTTTTTTCTACTATTGCTCTTCATACCTTTTTTTCTTGTTAAATGGACCCATTCTCAGTACCTCATTTTTAATCTTTCTGTGAATAAGTTTTAAATTGGTATCTTTACTCCTTCTCTTTCTTCTGACTTAGAATCAACATCTCCAGATACCTAACCAATGATTCTTTCTGGAAATACTCTAGGAACATCACTGTCTTCTTACCAGTACTGGCTTAATATTCTTCTTGGTTAGTGATATCATACTTTCAATTATTCAGACTCACAACGTGCTCTTTGTTGCTATTCTCTCGTTCGACTGCTAGCCACAAACAGGGGGCACGTAATGTTGATTTTATCCAATTGCCTGGTTTTCATCATTGTTCTGTCTCTACAGTATCCCTCATATACACAAAATTCTTTTAAATGTCACTGCCATGCAGCATATTTTACAGCCCAAAAATAGCCCTACAAATTTCTCTTACATGTTGCTGGTGAATAATCTTTCTAAAGCTATTGTAAAAGATTCTCTTTGTACTCCACCTCCACATTTAAAAAAAAAAAACAAAACTCTCCAGCCCACTCTTGCCATCTTGGTATTCATTATCCTCCACAAGTGCATGCTAACAGATAATGGTTACATCCAGAGATCTTCACAAATCATAAATATTAGTCAAGCTACACACCTTTTCATTTCTTCTTAATGTCTCCATTTCCTTGTTGGTGGCCCTCTTACTTCCCTGGAACCTCCTTTCCTTATTAAGTGCTTTCCTGAATTCTACTCTCCCTTCATTCTGTTCAGATTACATTTCTCAGTGGGAATAAATCTCTCTTACGATGGAATGGGCCATGCCTGAATCAGCTTTCTCTTTTCCATTGTAGTGTTTAATGTTCTTTTGAATTGAATCAACTTTGTCCAAATTGTAAGCTTGGCAGTTAAAATGTAGATAATTTTTAAAGCTCTCCGTTTAAAAATAGTACATGTAGTACTATTTTTGCTGGAATCATAATGATTCTTAATATGAGCGTATTCGTTGAATTTACTTTTTTTCTAGTGTCATCAGTTTTGACTAGATAGTATGGTTCAAGATGATGTTCATGATATTCTTATCTAAAAATTAATATTTTATGCCACCCAGGGAAATTATGAATTAGAGTTTCAGCTAAAGGAATCATTTCAATTAAAATGAACAAATAGTTTTCTTCCTCAGGACTACCAAATATTTCATTTCTTATACAGTATTATTACCTCAGTAAAACACGTTAATTTTTTTGGGGGGTTCAAGAAAGTATTTAATGCATCTAGTATGAAAATTATACTAGGTGTCTGGACTGTGAATTAGACCCCCTCCTTAAGTTGGCTTAAAATAGAATGCTAACTATTAACAAACAACAACACTTTGCTAATAACTGAAATGTTAGTTCAAATATAGTTTTTGGGAAATATATACTTAAAAAAACTAATATAACCGTATATTTTTTATTATACTTCTCTATTCTCAAGCATGGAAGGCTTTTTATGACCAGAAAGAGAGAAGGAATGTAAAACATTCTTGTCCAGGGCATTTACTGCTATGGGGAATTTTTCAATTTGAATTCATTTTTGTCTTAAATTATGTTTACTATAATGTATCTTAGAAACATTAAACAGACTGTATGGCATTTTAAACAGAAATTAAAAGAGTTAAATACAAAACCATTTTGTTCTAAATCTAGTGCACTGTTTCTGACCCTTTCTTGCCAAATTCAGTTTTATATCAGTGAAGTCATGTAGATTTCTCAACTAAAGGCCAACTCAGTCTTTGTTTTATACAACATAGTCTGTTTACCAGCAACCGAAGTAATTTTCCAGATCTCATTGTACGGACACAGCTATGTTCTTTGCAAATATGCTATTTTTCAATGTTAAAGGAGATTTACAGGAACTTATGCTCTAAAGAATATTTCAGTACTTGTTATTTAATCTTAAAATTTGTCATTTTTACCTTTTAAAGCAATTGGAGGCATGTTGTTTTATCACACAATGGTATTATTTATTAAACCATTGCTAAGTTTCTTATGATTTTAATCTTATCTAAGGAAACCCTTAAAAATGTCTAATGAAAGCACATAAAATAGCCAACCTTTAATTCTGTTTTTTTTTGTTTTACATTTCTTTAAAATTGAAGATATTACTAATTGTATGTTATATATGCTTCATGTGAGCATGTTTTTCCTTTCCTCCAGATGCTCAGGTGGGAGCAATAAACAATCTGTAACATTTGGGCTCTCGCTTGCTCACTTTATTCCTCATTGAAAAATCACATACTGTTTTTTCAAAGTAAAAACCAGGATGGCCATAAGCCACAGCTAACTTCAAACAGCAAAACCTTTGCATTGTTACTCAATGAGAGTGATGACGAGTAGAAGGAAAAATTCTGCTACACATTATGTGAAATTCATAAGAAAAACTCAATTATTTCACTAACACTGAATTTAGATGTTTTCATTTTCAGTGGATGCCATTCTGTATACACTGCAAAAATATTTTGATGCCTGAATCGGTGTGTGCTTTTAGATAAAAAACAGTGATGAAAATTTGTGTTATATTTTGGAGTACAGGCAAGGGACTATATTTGTGAGAGTAAAAAAAGTGCTCCCTCTTCACCAGATCCAAATCCATTCTATGCATTTAATATCATAGCACTTAGGGACGTAATGTCATTCCATTTATGAAGGCATGTTTGTGTTGTTCTTCATTTGGTTTATTGGTTAACTTAAGATGATTAATTCCTCAGATAAACAGCTTTTAGAAACACTAGAGCTTTTCCTGTGTTGATAGGCTTTTGGTGTTGTTTTCCCTGCCTGTCGATCCTTGAATTCCAAGCCTTGTCTCCTTGCTAATCTTTTGGATTTGCCTATGGAAACTTCCCCATTCCCCACCCCCCTCCCCCCCCCCACCACCAGATTCTATGAATGGCTTTTGTCTCGATGTCTCAAAGCTGATGACTTTGATAAACCAAATCCACTTAACCACTTGTGGTGAAGTTATTTATTTATTTTTTTGTGAGACAGGATCTTGCTTGTTGACCAGGATGGTCTGGAACTCCTGGCCTCAAGCAATCCTCCTGCCTCGGCCTCCCAAAGTGCTGGGATTACAGGTGTGAGACATTGCACCTAGCCTTAGATTAGGTTTCTTGAGTGTGTGAGACAGGATTGACAGCTGACCAGTTATTAAAGTGAAATACTTCTGTGCGGGATTTTCTTTACTAATTTAGGTCTGGAATATTGGAAAGGAATCTGGACCCTGACCAATGCGGAAAGCACTGCCCATAAAAAAAAAAAAAAAGATATATTTTGTATGTCTTGCCTAGGGGAGTTTGAGACAATATAGATGACAAAATATACTGAAAGAGAAGATTTATATAAAGACAAGGACAATCTTGTTTTTGTTAAATCCTCAGAATTTAGCTCAGTGGTGTGCACAGAGTAGTAATATATATTGGCTGAAATCACTAATAATGTGTTGATAAAATCTTCCCCTGCTTCCCTCTCAAATTATACAGTCAGGTGTATATTTATTTAACTTCTTGCAAACTTAAGGTAGAATAAAAAATACATTTGCTAGCAAGGTATTTGCTGTTACAAAGCCTGAAAAAATAAGTAGGAGAAATGGATGCAGGGACAATAATGAGAGATAAGACTTGGGGAGATAATTCTAAGTGGCTCACTGGATAATGAGCCTGTTTTGGCTTGAATCCTAGTCTATTGCTTAGAGACTGTGAGTTTCTTTACCTCTCAGTGCTCCATTTCTGTCTTTATTTGTGCAATGAGAATAATAAAAGTGCTTATTTCATGAGTTCTTGTGATGTTTACATGATGAAATGTATGATTTAAAGTGCTTAGAACACTACATAGCATGCACCTCATTTGATCAGGGTTACTGCTTACATCCTCTGGGTTTTGATTATTTAAGTGAAAATTTGAGTCAAATATATATCATGAAGAGCCTTAGGGACCAAATGGCAGTGGAGTTGTTTGTAGAGAAGTTGAAATTGGCAATACAGCTCTTTTGCCAACTGCTGAGGGTATGTGGGGTTTATGAGTTAATTGATCACATAATAAACTGAAAGGTTTCCTTAACTTAGTGTTTTGGTTAGGTCTAAATTCCTAGTTCGTCTTGGTAATTACTTTGTAAGAACTCTTGATGAAATCACTTTTAGAATTTTGTGTGCTCTTGTTTGAATGTCTTAGACCAGGGAATAACGTGCATTAGGGAGAAAATAATAATACTAATTTTCTGGTCTTTTGGCCATAGGTATTTATAATCTGTAGAGTGCATAGTTTACTAAGAATAATGAAGTATAGATTGATTAAATTGCCCCTCCTTTCCCTAAAATTAAACAAAAAGAAGAGATTTACAAGACTCTAGAATAATGTTGTTTTTGAATTTTTCCCTCTTTTTCCTCTATTCTCTCTTTTGGTTGGTGTTCCTTTTGATTTTTCTCATAGCAGTGTAATTTGAAAGTTTACAGACAAAATATTTAATCACATATTTTGGAATGACTTTTTCATGGTCATTGCTATCTAATACAGAGTTTATATACAGATGTACAGTTTGATTACCTCCTAAGTCAAGGAGGCAATGAATCCTGAAATCAGAGCTCTGCCTTTCACTTTTCAAATTCACGTGCTGGGGTATGAGGCCGACTGCGTGGAGAGGGGCGTCATTTTCGAATGAATTTTGTGTAAAATTAATCTACATGCTAACAGCCCTGAATATTTGGATCTGACATTCATCTAATGTACAAGTAGAGCTGGAGCTCATTCTACTAAGTGAAGTATCACAAGAACGGGAAAACAAGCACTACGTATACTTACCATCAAATTGGTTTTAACTGGTCAACATTTAAGTGCACATACAGTAGTAACATTCATCGGATGTTGGGCAGGTGGGAAGAGGGAGAAAGCGGATGGGTATATTCACACCTAATGGGTGCAGTGTGCACCATCTGGGGGATGGACATGCTTGAAGCTCTGACTTGGGTGGGGCAAAGGCAATATATGTAACCTAAACATGTGTACCCCCATTATATGCTGAAATAAAAAAAAAATGCACAAGTGACACTAAGCATTAGAAAATATAATTCAGTTCTCTATCATAGACATGCTGTTTCCTAGAGTTATTCAGTATCAGTT